>CM034306.1:52948064-53244469 GCA_019925795.1 Dendrobium chrysotoxum | reverse complement strand
TCTGTTGTTGGGGTTCTGGTCGGTTTGGAGTGGCTGGGCTGGTTTGAGGGCTTTCTTTTTTTATCCTCTGTTGGTTGATCATTTTCAGTATTTGGTTTTATTGGATATTGGTTATTTTGCTGTTATGGTTAGGTGTCATTTTGGCTTGGCTGAGATGTTTAGGGATTTTCAGTTATATCCCTTGTTGGAAGGGTTGTTGCTCTGTTGATTTAATGTTGGGTGGTTGTGGCTGTTGGATGTTGTGTGTGGGTCCTTTTTCTTGTTTGGACCTGCAGGTTTGCCTCTCTTGTGGTGTTTTTGGCGGGTTGGAGTGGGTTTTTTTGTGGTTTTGGTCGGCTGTAGAGTGTGGTTTTGGTTGGTGGTAGCTCCTCTCTCCCTCTTTTGAAGAAATTTGGTATTTTAATGTTTCCATAAATGATTTTATGATACTATACTTTTCTGAGCTTTTCAACTCTAACATTCAACCTTTTAGCAATTTTAAATTTTTTTCTTTATCTTCATTTATATGTTACTATGTATTTTCCTTTACTTCTATTGAAGTTGCTTGCAGGTATGCAGATTTCTGGGGTCTTCCAAAACCATGCACTTATTATATTTTGGAGATTTTACTCACTTTAGCTTGGAGACAATGTGATGGTGTTGGCTTCAAGTGGAGGTGGATTATGTTGCTTATAGATGGCTTTTGGAGCTTGGTGAACTTGGACTTGGGGTTTTTTTCTTCTTGTTTGTTGTGTCTTGTCTTGGTTTTTTTTGCTGTTTTTTGTGTCTTGTTTTCTTTTTGTTTGGTCTAGTTTGTATCTAGGCTTCTTGTATTGTGTTTAGCTTAGGACTTTTGGCTCTTAGGTGTTTTCCTTTTCTTTCTTTGTAGCTCTTTGAGCAGTAGTAGAGCTGAAAGTCCTTTAAGGACTTCTTGTAATTATTTTTCTGAATAAACGCGGAGGCTCCTTCAGCGGGTTTTAACCAAAAAAAAAAAAAAACCCTAAACCCTAAACCCTAAACCCTAAACCCATAAACCCTAAACCCTAAACCCTAAACCCTAAACCCTAAACCCTAAACCCTAAACCCTAAACCCTAAACCCTAAACCCTAAATCCTAAACCCTAAACCCTAAACCCTAAACCCTAAACCCTAAACCCTAAACCCTAAACCCTAAACCCTAAACACTAAACACTAAACACTAAACCCTAAACCCCTAAACCCTAAACCCTAAACCCTAAACCTTAAACCCTAAACACTAAACCCTAAACCCTAAACCCTAACCCCTAAACCCCAAACCCCTAAACCCCAAACCCTAAACCCTAAACCCTAAACCCTAAACCCTAAACCCTAAACCCCTCACACGATAATGAAAAAAGCACCTAATCATGCAATAGGCCATCTAAATTATAACAATCACATTAAGATCAAACAATCCTTCGATGATCACTCAAGCAAGCATAAATCACATACTTGCAATAACCACTCGATCATTCATGTAATGCTCATACAACCATACAATAAGCAATCAATTATATAATAATCACACCTCAATCACACAATTATCGCTCAAGCATGCATCAATCACACACATGCAATGACCACTCAATCATACATGCAATGCTCATACAACCATACAATAAACAATCGATCATGCAATGATCACATCACGATCACACCATCATCACTCAAACATGCATCAAACATATACATGTAATGACCACTCGATCATACATGCAATGCTCATACAACCATACAACAAAAAATCAATCATGCAATGATCACATCACGATCACACCATCATCACTTAAGCATGCATCAAACATATACATGCAATGACCACTCAATCATACATGCAATGCTCATACAACCATACAATAATCAATCAATCATGCAATGATCACATCACAATCACACCATTATCACTTAAGCATGCATCAAATATATATATGCAATGACCACTCGATCATACATGCAATGCTCATGCAACCATACAACAAGTAATCGATCATAAAATAATCACATCACGATCACACCAGTATGCCATGATCACACAATCATACAAACATGGTGGGACAAAAGGGTTGAAAGAAATCCAACATTCACTTGAACTACTCGAAATAACTAATGAAGGAGGCTCAACGCTCACTAAACCAGCTAAATATAATGAGAGAGAGTCAAGGAAGGAAGGTCGAATATCTATCTGATCACATTGAAACATCAGAGTGGAAGAAAGAGAAAGGGATTTTATGCTCACATTAGCAAAATCAAAATAAAATCATAAAAAAACTAAAGAAGACAGCGATTATCTAGAATGTGTCTACACTGATGTGAGGAAAAGAGAGATCCAACATTCATTTGATCAAATCAAAATAGTAAAGGATAATCCTCTAGGGAAAGCAAGGAGGATCACCAAAGAAAGAGGGTAGATCATCTATCTGTCTTACCCTATAGTAAGGGCAGAATAGAGAAGAAAGTAAAGGTAAAGGGTCTCACATCCACCTGACCATATCGAAACAGTGGGTGTGGACAACTCGATGTTCATCTAACCATATCGAAACAATGAAACAAAGAGTGAAAGAAAAAGCAAACCAACTATCTGCCTGACTGTATCGAAACAGCATGATAGAAGGTGAAAGGTCGTGAGGTATGCCTTCCAGGGACACTATTAGGCTCTCTCGGCCGAGTAAAGTCTGATGTCTGCTTGATCAGAACAAAACAATTAGGGAAGAAGTTGTGGTAAGGAATGCCTCCCAGGGATACTATCGGGCTCACTCAACCAGGTAAGTAAAACCAACTACCTGAATGTTCATTTCAAACAGTACGATAGAAGGTGAAAGGATCACATCTCCTCCTGCTCCTTTCGAAATAGTAGATAGGGGTGACTCAATACTTCTGCCTGACCTCAACAAAAGTAAATAAGCCACGAAATTAGAGTCTGCGTAGTCTTTTACAGAACATCCAGAGTAAAGGGGTGGTGAGGAATGCCACCCAGGGACTCTGTCGGGCTCTCTCAATCGGTAAGTAAAACCAACTACCTGACTATTCATTTCAAACAGCAGAATAGAAGGTGAAAGGATCCCGTCTCCTCCTGCTCCTTTCAGAACAGTGGATAGGGGTGACTCAATACTTCTGTCTGACCTCAACAAAAGTAAATAGGCCACGAAATTAGAGTCTGCGTAGTCTTTTATAGAACATCCAGAGTAAGAAAGGGTGGTGAGGAATACCTCCTAGGGACTCTGTCGGGCTCTCTCAACCGATAAGTAAAACCAACTACCTGACTGTTCATTTCAAACAGCAGAATAGAAGGTGAAAGGATCCCGTCTCCTCCTGCTCCTTTCAGAACAGCGGATAGGGGTGACTCAATACTTCTGCTTGACCTCAACAAAAGTAAATAAGCCATAAAATTGAAGTCTGCGTAGTCTTTACAGAACATCCAGGGTAAAGTGGTGGTGGGGAATGCCTCCCAGGGACTCTGTCGGGCTCCCACTCAATCGGGTAAAGTCTGATGTCTGCTTGATCAGGGCAAGACGATCAGGGTAAAGGTCTGATGTCTACCAGAGCGGTAGGACAATCAGGGTAAAGGTGTGGTGAGCTATGCCTCGTAGGGGCTCTGCGAGGCACTCTCAACTAAGTAAATTCTGATGTCTACTCGGCGCATATGCCTACAGTAAAGCAACCAGGGAAAAGAGGTGGTGAGATATGCCTCCCAGGGGCTCTGTGGGGCAGTCTCAACTAAGTAAAGCCTGATGACTACCCGGTGCATATGCCTGCAGTAGAGCGATCAGGGGAAAGTCATCTCAACCATACCCTAACACGCATATGTGTAGGGATGTAAAGAGGAGTAGCAAGGTAGATTTGAAAAATTTCCAAAGAGAGAAGGGTTGTCTAAGGAGTTTCAAACTAGTATTTTGGTTACCACGTGGTAGAGGATAAATCGTCGTGGCCACGAGTATCTAAATGCCAGTGAAACTGCCCAGGCGAAACCAAGATCATACAAACCTGGAAGCACCAGAATGATACCTCAAGAGACAACAGGGAAAGGTATGCCCTCAACAAAGTGTGAGAGGGGTAATCTCATTCTCAATGAGTAGCTAGAGTAGCAAGGAGGACACACTTGCAATAGAGAAAAGGACTATATCAAGGAGAAACAGTCATAAAATACCACAGTGGTATACCCACACAAGTTAGTGGGACCCTGTACGGGTAAGAAGGAACATAAACACATCCAAGGGACCGCTCCACAGCCAAGAGTCAGGTCACGGTGGGAAAGTATGTCACTATAAGATAAGTGAAATGATTTTTTTTGCTAGAAAATCAAAGCTCACTAAGGAGTGATGCTAACATCTAAGACTTGATGTACTACATCACAATCAGAAAAGCACACAAGAGTAGCGAGGGGACACACTCGCCACTGAGGGAAGTAACATTGCATAGGAATGATATTTATGAAAAGCTCATAGTGGTGGTACCCACACAAATTGGTGGGACCCTGTGGGAAGTGGAACAATAACAATGCATCCGTAGAGCTACTCTAGCAGCTGGGGGTAGAGCACGAATGAGAGAGAGTAAAGTAGAAAATGAGTTAATTTTCTGCTAGAAAATCAGAGCTCTCAAGTCAGTGATACTAACACCTGTAACTAGGCATACTGTAATACTACTGGGGAACCAACTCAAGATGGCGAGGAGACACACTCGCCACTGAGGAAAATGATTTATGAGTAAGATCAATAAACATCAAACATCACAGCGGTAACACTCACCCTAACTGGTGGGATCCTGTGAGAGGTGGGAGCAACACTACCAGACCCATAGGACTGCTCTAGTAGCTGGGAGCAGGGCAAGGGTAAAAAAGTAAGTCGCTATAAGAAACTAGAGAGCTGGTTTCCTGCTAGAAAATTAGAGCTCGCAAAGGTGGGATGTTAACATCTTGAGCAAGATGTATCACATCACTAACAAGGACTATCATGATTGTAAAAGATCATAATAATCAAAAGTGTAAACTCATCCTTGAAGCGATCACTCAGCCGCTTCGTAGGAGGAGAAAAGAAAAACTTTGGGGAATTCGAGCTCTTAGAGAGTATTACCAGGTTCCGCCTGTGACAAGGGCAACCAGTTTTGCTCTACTAAAAGCTTTCCTCTTTTATTTTATAGATGCATATTTTTTTTATATGTTCACAACCATAGACTAAGTATGTCTCGTACTGCCGAAGATAACACCCGGCAGAGGGAACATTTACCATATCCGTGCATTACTCCTAGTATGAGATATCCTCTAATGATCGAAACGCAAAGAGGGAGGTAGGATTGGCTTTGATAACCCAGGCCACATTCGTCACATGAATAAAACTGGGGGCACAATCATAACACGTTTGTTGACCCTGTTTCTCCCTATGCCTAGGTCAAGGAATTGACCTGGTCAAATTTGACCAGGCTAGACCCCAGAACCCATCCCAATTGGTACAGGGAGTCAAGCCAAGTCTATTGAGCCCAGACCCAAGTCCTGGGTCAACCTGGTTGACCTGGTCAACCCAGGTTGACCCATTAGGCCCTTAATGTGTCAAAGCAATTCAAATCAAATTCAAACCTATCCAGGGCCTAACCCACCCATCACTTGGGTCTATTTGACTAGGTTGACCAAGTCAATGGTTGACCTAGTTAACCCAGGTCTTGAATGGGTCAAATTGACCTATTTAGGTCAATTTGAACCCATTAAATGCATTAAACACCTTCCCTATTGAGTCTCCACTCAAACTACGGCCTTAACTAGGCATACTGTAATACTACTGGGGAACCAACTCAAGATGGCGAGGAGACACACTCGCCACTGAGGAAAATGATTTATGAGTAAGATCAATAAACATCAAACATCACAGCGGTAACACTCACCCTAACTGGTGGGACCCTGTGAGAGGTGGGAGCAACACTACTAGACCCATAGGACTGCTTTAGTAGCTGGGAGCAGGGCAAGGGTAAAAAAGTAAGTCGCTATAAGAAACTAGAGAGCTGGTTTCCTGCTAGAAAATTAGAGCTCGCAAAGGTGGGATGTTAACATCTTGAGCAAGATGTATCACATCACTAACAAGGACTATCATGATTGTAAAAGATCATAATAATCAAAAGTGTAAACTCATCCTTGAAGCGATCACTCAGCCACTTCGTAGGAGGAGAAAAGAAAAACTTTGGGGAATTCGAGCTCTTAGAGAGTATTACCAGGTTCCGCCTGTGACAAGGGCAACCAGTTTTGCTCTACTAAAAGCTTTCCTCTTTTATTTTATAGATGCATATTTTTTTTATATGTTCACAACCATAGACTAAGTATGTCTCGTACTGCCGAAGATAACACCCGGCAGAGGGAACATTTACCATATCCGTGCATTACTCCTAGTATGAGATATCCTCTAATGATCGAAACGCAAAGAGGGAGGTAGGATTGGCTTTGATAACCCAGGCCACATTCGTCACATGAATAAAACTGGGGGCACAATCATAACACGTTTGTTGACCCTGTTTCTCCCTATGCCTAGGTCAAGGAATTGACCTGGTCAAATTTGACCAGGCTAGACCCCAGAACCCATCCCAATTGGTACAGGGAGTCAAGCCAAGTCTATTGAGCCCAGACCCAAGTCCTGGGTCAACCTGGTTGACCTGGTCAACCCAGGTTGACCCATTAGGCCCTTAATGTGTCAAAGCAATTCAAATCAAATTCAAACCTATCCAGGGCCTAACCCACCCATCACTTGGGTCTATTTGACTAGGTTGACCAAGTCAATGGTTGACCTAGTTAACCCAGGTCTTGAATGGGTCAAATTGACCTATTTAGGTCAATTTGAACCCATTAAATGCATTAAACACCTTCCCTATTGAGTCTCCACTCAAACTACGGCCTTAGAGACCTAATAACCTCCAAATCAAACCCTAGGATAGATCTTAGCCGTTAATCACAACCCTAAGGCTATAAATAGGAGAGGTTAGGGCTTGCTTAAGGACCTTTGACTCTTGCTCTCTCTCTAGACTTCCCCAGACCCTGAGATTCGGCGAGAGTGCTTCCCCAACTCCCCCTACCTTCCTCGAGCCAAAGACCACCGGTCAGAGCTGTCGGCGGTGAGATTCTGGCGACCCGAGGCTTAGGACGCTTAGGGTTTTGATCGGCCGATCCAAGGCTTATTCGACCGCGATTCCTTTTACAACTAGGAGCGTGGACAATCCATAAGTGCAATCAAACTTAAATCCCCAAGATCCATCGATGAGATTCTTCAAAAACCCTTAACCTAGGTCTAAACACTTAGAGTTAATTAGCATTTTGATAAGTGTGTTTTAGGTCAAACAAACTATACCACATGATTTCTATTCATGCATAGATCTTAGGTTTAAAATTTTGTTTATTTTGTGCACTGGATCGTGAGAACGAGCCCAAAAACTCATTCTAGGGTTCAGTATACGCTCGCCTGAACTGCGTGGGATCTGAGCCGTTGATCTTCGGATCAACGGCACAGATTCGGTCATTCCACGATCTCGTTCGAACCGCGACGGTGATCCCGCAGTTTCGTTCTCGGTTTGGCGAGATCTGGACCGTCCGTCTCATACCACGGAAGATCAGACGGTCCCACGGAGCCATCCTACGTGGCTAAGTCAAGACCGCGTCCGCGGTCTTTGATTAGGCAATGATGCCGCCAATCATTGCCTGCGGCAATCATTGCCCACGGTGGCGGGAGCCAACCCAAATCCGACGTGTGGCCTGCGCAGCAGCCGCCATCCCCCCTCTCTCCAATCATCGCCCGGGACCGCGGAGCCAACCCCAGGCCGCCACGTGGCCCGCCGTCGCGCCGCCGCCGCCGTTTTAATTAAAAAAGATAAATTATTTTAAATTCTTTTTAATTTAATATTATTTAAATAGTTATTTAATAAAAAAAATTTAATATTTTTTTTATTACTGGTATTTATATTTATATTATTTATATTATTATTATTATTATTAAGCAAGCTCAGGTGATAAATGGGTGACCTCATGCGATATTTTTGGGTATAAGATTTTGAATGTGAAACTCCTTAAATAAGATAGTTTTGAGTATTAAGTGTTACCCCACTTAAGGAGTACGGGTTAGAATTTTATGAGGAAACTTCTTAGTTAAGTGAGCATGAGTATAGAATCAAGGACCACTTTGATGTTTCAGGGTTTATCTTTTTTAGTGTGAAACTCCTTAAAAAAAGTTTTTGGGCAGCGGTGTAACACCACTAATGGGCTGAAGGCTCCCAATGCTGACACTATCTGTTGCACGAAATTAATCTTATGCTCTTAATTAAAAGTTTCATTAATTATTGATCTTGACGATTCTAAAAAAATAATGTCTTGCATAGATTAATTAAGACAGTGAGACATTCTTGCAAATAAGTATAATTAAAACATTCAAAATATAACTTTTTAAAATAAAATTTCTTTAAATTTGTATTTATTTAAGCAGATAAAACTCTTTTTTAAATCAAAGCCCCTAGGTGAGTTCTTTCTTGCTATTAGTTTCATTAGTAAAATCATATTTTACTAATGAAATTATAACTATAAACTTAAGATTGTTTTAGTGTTAAATAAAATATAATTAAAATATTCATAATATAAATTTTTATTTTTAAAATTTTATTAACGTGCAATTAATGTGCATATAATAAAACTAGGACAAAAATCATATTAAATCTCTCACATATAAATTGTATTAACTCTTTAATGTTAATTTTAGTATATAATTATCTATATTCATTTATCATTTATATATTTTCTCTTTCTATGTATTTGATTTTTTAAATATTTTTTTATAATTATTTGTTAATAATTTTATGATAATTACTTTGATTTTTTAAATATTCTTTTATAATTATTTGTTAACGCGGGATTTTATAATAATTTTATGTTAATAATAATATTATTATGATTTATATTTATATTAATATAATATTAATATTTATTGTTATTAATATTATTATAATATTAATATTATTAATTAATAATATTATTATTATCTTTAATAATAGTATAATTATGTTAATATTAATATCATTATAATATTAATATTTATTATTATATTATTATAATATTTTGACTATTGTTACTTAAATCTATTTTAAAATCTAGATATTATTATATCTGATTTATTTTAAAATTGTTAATTACTTTTAAATATTAATTATTTTAAAGTATTTAAAAATTACTTTTAAACCTATTTAACTTAGGAAAATCATAACTTTCTTGTTTTAAATCAGATTTTGACGAACAATACCTCGTTCTTTTCAGAAAAATGTGAATTTTAATTTAAAATTATTTTCTGTATCTGATTCTATCTTTTCTAGATGTTTTTTGTATTACTTTATTATTTAACTATTTAAATATTATTTAATTAATATAATTAATTATTTTAAAATAAAATTATTTTAAAATCCCTTGGTGGCCAGTAAATCTCCCATGAATATAACATGAACTTACTTTCAATTAACTTATTTTCAAAACTATGTATTTATTTGATTAATATATATGTGTATTTTAAGGTATTTTAAAATTATATATATGGTTAAATCATTTAATAATTGGGAGATTCACTCTTGGAATTTTAAACCTAGGTCTATATGAAGAGAAATTCACGTGGGAGAAGGATTAGTGAATGATTGTGTCCCAATCATTCACTAATCACTTCATTAGGTTTCTTTACTTAGCATTTTCGTAGTCCTTGCATGTGTAGGTTGCACAAGCACTTAGCCTAGGCTCTCCTAAATCTAAGGACATGTTTTGGTGTGTTTATATTTGTTTCATTTACCCTCTATGTTGTGCCTAAGGATTAGTTACTTTATTTTATTCGTATATAACATAGTGACACCTTAAGGACAACAATTAAGGACCGTCTAGCGAACTTAGAATATTTTTAGGAACTAGGATAGATCCCGGATTACTGTTAAACTTTAGACATTAACATTTAGTGATATCTGGAACCCCCTAGAATTTTCTAGGAATTTTTTGGACTCATTAAAATACTTAATTAGCAAACCCTAATTTACCCATTAATTAAGCATTGGAAACTTCAGAAAAATCTAATAAATCCATTTTAAATCAGAAAAATATCCATAATATCTCAAACTCTTCAAAATTTAGTCCCCAACCTTAGATAATTAGGGTCACTTAATTGGATATTAATCTAAACTTTAATTCAACCTTAATCTAAAATCACCTTTTTGCTTTAATTAACTCTTTAAAAATTATTAAAAATCCCAAATTTTCCCCAAACACTTGAGAACACCTCCTTAGGTCATTTCTAACCTTTGGAGGTGATTCCAATCAGTTTGGAGCTGATTTGGGCCAAAACCCCCAAAGTACCCCTAATTAGGCAATTTCGATAATTCCTTTAATTGCCCCAACTTCTAAAAATCATAACTAATTACAGAAAACTCTAAAATGGGCAAACTAAAATGCATTCAGCTCTAATTAAAGTATAATATTTATTAAAAATATTAGGTGTCCAGAAACCAACTTAAAACAAAAAGTTAACTTTCAGGTCAACCGTAGCCTAGAGTCTAGGGCCCGAAACTTCTAAAATTCATAACTTTGCGTAGGAAACTCCAAATCCAGCAAACTCAAAGGCATTCAACTCATTAGGGTCTAGTATTTATTAATAATATTAAAATTCAGAAATCAACTTAAATCAAAAAGTCAACAATCCGATCATCTTAGTTCAAAACAAGACTAAAACTTCATAAATTCATAACTTTGGATAGAAGAGTCCAAATTGGGCATGCTAACTGTCTAACTGGTCGGGTTAAGGTATAGTATTTTATAAAAATATTAGCTATCTATAAATCCTCTTTAATCAAAAAGTCAATTTTGGACCCTCCTTAGCTTAGTGTATAGGTGGACCCCGAACCTCCTAAAACTCACTAATACAATTTAAACTTTAAATATTGTCACCCTAAGAATTAAAACTGACCTACAAATCAAATCAACTAAAATGGATCCTAATTCACTAATATTTATACTTTAATTAAAACTCCCTCCTCAGACCTGCAACAAATATAGACAGTAGGCAATTATAACTAACTACCCAGCTTAGGACCTACCTCAGCCACACAGGCTTCTACACACACTGTAGAATTATTTACTAGGGCACCACTCCTAGACTTAGGTTAGGCCAGTGTTTACTTTTCCTGCTGTGTACCGAGCTTTTTTGGATTTCATTGTATGTTGTGATTGAACTATTGATGTGTTTGCTTACTTTTACTGCACTCTGGGATTGATGTGATTGCACGATAGACTACCCATAGGTTAGGATCGATCTTGATACTAATGATATTGTCTACAGGTGGCCATGCTCATGCAGCACTAAATATAAGGGGGGCAATAATTATCATTTAAATGCTAATGATGTTTCATGCAGGCACTTTAGAAATTACTCAGCCCCCCTAAATAAATGAGGGCTAATTAAAAATTATTATAAATTGGTATAGGTGCTCTAGAATTGTTTAGCCCTCAAATAATTAAGAGCATGGCTAAGTGTGGCTGTGATGAGTATTTTTATTTTTTCCTATAATTTCTTGTGATATATTAAACTGTTTGTGATGATTTTTATTAGGATAACCTGGCAGGAGAGTCTAGAATTTACTGTTTTCCATTAATGTAATCATTTGTAATATTGGTATTGAGTTGTGAAAGTTCATTTTGAGTGGGGATACTAGGACCCAAAGGTTGGATTCCAAAGAAGAAAGGACACCCAATATTAGGATGGTCCTTTTCTATTTGGAAATCCAAATTTGGATCATTCTACTACTTGAAGAACCCAAGGAAGCTGAGATCCAAGGAGTCCAACGAAGCTGAGACCCGAGGTGTCCAGGAAAGAGGAGATCAAGAAGATGAAGACCAAGCGTATTCCACTCAAAATAACTTGCGTATGTTCTAGGATTAGAAATCCGGGTTATTGGCAGTGGTGCCCGGCCACTTTATTTTCTGCAGACCCTGGGTTGTAATTTAGGACAGTTGGCCTATGGATATTTATTAATTTGTTTAGATTATTTTGATGTGTTTTGTTTATGATTGTGTGCCTCTAGGGTTGCTTGCTTTTCTTAGTTTCTTGACGTTTTGCATGTCGCTTTTATTTTAGCCTAGATTTCGTTAGGCTCTCTAAGGACTAAAACCTTTTCTACTTGTAACCAAAATTCAAAATTTTAAGGTTTAAATAATTTAGAAATTTGATGACCTAGGGAATTTGCGGAATCGTCCAGGGTTGCATGCATATTATTGTATTTCTCTCTTTCCTTCCGTAAGACACTTCCCCGCCCGCGGGTAGAGTCCAGATATTTTGACATATGAGAATGAGGTGCCAGACCTAGGGAAACCCAGTCTAATTCTAAAAATTAATTTTTATAAGCCTTTTTAAAATCCTGTGTATATCTGATTTTGATACTTCAACTAGCATGCATTGCATTAGAAACTAACTAAAGTAAAATTTTGATTGCATTAGCTCTAGGAACATTCACCCAACATCAGTCCGGGGCCAATTAGGAGAGTCTCTAGATGTCGGCCCCCTCTTCCAATGAACCATAACCTACCCACCCATCTTTCATAAAATGACTGGACATCATGGTTTTAAAACGATTAGGTGGTTAGCTGGCTCCCCCTTCCAGGCCATGGTAAGTCCAGGATTTGTATTGCATTAGCTAGGACACGGGTGTTAGTGTTATATAGAACGCTAAACCCACTAGATTCAGGATTCAAGGCTACTATTGTTTCGTAGTATCTGTCTTCCAGAGACCATAAGCCCTACATATCCGTGTCACATGGATGGCGCCACCTCCATGTTTCTCTCCTATATGCTCTGAGTGCATGACCTTTATTTTATCCAGTTTCTTCTCACTACCTTAGTCCCTCCGGATGCTGATCTGAGCCGTGCATGTTGACTAAGCTTAGTTGAACCTTTCTTTCCCTTTGAGTAGGATTTTCTAGTCTTCTCCCTATGTGCCAATCCTAATTTGGGAAGAATAATTTAGAATCCTTAATCGAGAGTATTCTCAGGCCCCGGCTTAAGATTTAATTAACCACGGGGGCTTGCGCCTGTGGGAAACTGAATCCCACTCTCAAATAAACCCCATTCGAGCTAATGTATCGGGTGGGGGAATCCCATTGTGATTAGATCGTACATGTTGTTATCCATCGGGGTGTGCTGGTGAGAGCCACTATCCTCAATGGTTAATCATATGTGTGATCGAATATGCCCTCCCATTGGCCAGATACTGCCTCCCCCACGGGGCGGTGTTCTGTTGTCCTCTCGGAGGTCCATAGGTTTCTGTCTACCGCGGTGGGATAGGTTTCTCTCTCCATCTTTGGATTCTATATTATTCTTTCTTGTGTGTACTTCGGGATTGGTACTTCTTAGATTTGGTCCGTCCTACTCTTAGTTAGGATCCTTCCTTAGTTAGGATCATTTTTTTTCTTAGTTAGGGTTTCCCCCTAGCTAGGTTTCTTTCCTCCCGTTCCCCTTAGTTAGGGTTTCCCCCCTGGCTAAGTTCATTTCCTTCTGGCCTATTGGGTTATTCCGTCCCTTATCCATTCCTTCTCCTTTCGAATAATTATATTTTACTAATCATTACAACTTTCTCTTTTGTTCTTCTTAGCAGACAGTGTTATGGCTTCCTTCGTGCCTTCTATTACCTTCCGCTTTGGTACTGATGCCCAGGTGATACTTCCTGAGTCTCTGCTGGCCAGTCCTTTTACTGGAGGAATCACTTTTGGTTCCTTCACCGACTCGGCCTTCGCCACTCTTGGCGGGCCAACCCCTGTTGAGGCTGCTGCCTTTTCTCCTCCCCAGAGGAGAGGTCATGCAGCCATGTGCCCCTTTGGACGTCTAGTTGCTCAGCGGACAGCCCAGGCACAGGCTCATCCTACTCCTGTTCTACATGTTGTTCAGACTGCCTCGGCCCCTTAGTGCCAGTAGGCAGTAGTTATCCCTGTTGTTATTTCGGCAGAGGCAGCTCGTGTTCGGGTCCCCCCTCCTTCTTCCTCCAGGAAGAGGGGTACCCAGACTGAGGCCCCTTCGCCTTCCTCTAGTCGGGTTTCTATTTTTGCTTGTTTGTCTCACCTAGAGACCGTCGGGCAGACCCCGACGCTTCTTGTAGCTCCTGCTCCCCCTGTCGCTCAGGTAGTGGGTTCAGATGTTGCTTCGTCTTCCACCTCTGGCCGTGGGAGAAGGGCCTGGAGGAATAGAAATCGTAGACTCCGGTTAGCTGCATCCGAGGCAGATAGACAACGGATGGCAGATTCGTTGGCTCACCAGGAGACAGTTCAGAGGAGAATGGTCCCCAAGAAGCGGGCACCACGACCAGTTTTAGTTACACCCACCCCAGAGGTTGTAGTAGCATATGAGATAGAAGCAGTTCATGGAGGATGCTTCTCTCCGCTGACACATAGTGGTGATGAGGAGGACGTCGCTCGTATTACGGTGACCTCTCCTGTTACCACTGCTTTACCACGCGCTAGGGTTCCTAGGGATGATGCTGCTCGAACCCTCTCTCAGAGGATTCGAAGCATTATCCGCTTAGCGCGGGGTCAAGGCCCTGTCAGTCAAGAGAGATTACTCTGACAGATTTCTCAGGCGTTCGTTCACTTGCAGAGGCAGAGGTACTAGTGGCGGAGAGGACAGCCGCCACGGCAGCCAGTTAGTTCAGTCCCTTCAGTTAGACCGCAGGCAGTTTCTCCCACTGTTGGATGACCCTCAGGTCATCATGGATGAAGACAGCAGCTGGAGCTTACTAGACCTCAGTTTAGTTCAGTTATGGTAGCCACTCAGTAGTCAGCTATTCCCACTGGGTCCCATCGTAGCAGATGGGTATGGAGACGACGAAAGGCAGACTCTCCTGTCGAGGCAGTACAGTTAGTTGAGGTAATTAGGTAGTTGGAGATAGTTGTTCCTTCCGGATTAGAGGCAGTTCTGATGTTCTATAATACAGTAGCAGATGTTGATGTTATAGTCCCTCCCGATGGTTCACCAACCCAGGGAGAGGTAGTTTCAGCTCATAGCCCCCGTAGGATTTCTTCCCCTATGGGTCCATATATAGAAGCGCTTTGTCAGACCTTCTCTGAGGACACACTCGAGGAGGATATAGATGAGGATGTACCAGTACATCGAGTGTGTGTGATTACTTTATTATTTAACTATTTAAATATTATTTAATTAATATAATTAATTATTTTAAAATAAAATTATTTTAAAATCCCTTGGTGGCCAGTAAATCTCCCATGAATATAACATGAACTTACTTTCAATTAACTTATTTTCAAAACTATGTATTTATTTGATTAATATATATGTGTATTTTAAGGTATTTTAAAATTATATATATGGTTAAATCATTTAATAATTGGGAGATTCACTCTTGGAATTTTAAACCTAGGTCTATATGAAGAGAAATTCATGTGGGAGAAGGATTAGTGAATGATTGTGTCCCAATCATTCACTAATCACTTCATTAGGTTTCTTTACTTAGCATTTTCGTAGTCCTTGCATGTGTAGGTTGCACAAGCACTTAGCCTAGGCTCTCCTAGATCTAAGGACATATTTTGGTGTGTTTATATTTGCTGCATTTACCCTCTATGTTGTGCCTAAGGATTAGTTACTTTATTTTATTCGTATATAACATAGTGACACCTTAAGGACAACAATTCAGGACCGTCTAGCGAACTTAGAATATTTTTAGGAACTAGGATAGATCCCGGATTACTGTTAAACTTTAGACATTAACATTTAGTGATATCTGGAACCCCCTAGAATTTTCTAGGAATTTTTTGGACTCATTAAAATACTTAATTAGCAAACCCTAATTTACCCATTAATTAAGCATTGGAAACTTCAGAAAAATCTAATAAATCCATTTTAAATCAGAAAAATATCCATAATATCTCAAACTCTTCAAAATTTAGTCCCCAAACTTAGATAATTAGGGTCACTTAATTGGATATTAATCTAAACTTTAATTCAACCTTAATCTAAAATCACCTTTTTGCTTTAATTAACTCTTTAAAAATTATTAAAAATCCCAAATTTTCCCCAAACACTTGAGAACACCTCCTTAGGTCATTTCTAACCTTTGGGGGTGATTCCAATCAGTTTGGAGCTGATTTGGGCCAAAACCCCCAAAGTACCCCTAATTAGGCAATTTCGATAATTCCTTTAATTGCCCCAACTTCTAAAAATCATAACTAATTACAGAAAACTCCAAAATGGGCAAACTAAAATGCATTCAGCTCTAATTAAAGTATAATATTTATTAAAAATATTAGGTGTCCAGAAACCAACTTAAAACAAAAAGTTAACTTTCAGGTCAACCGTAGCCTAGAGTCTAGGGCCCGAAACTTCTAAAATTCATAACTTTGCGTAGGAAACTCCAAATCTAGCAAACTCAAAGGCATTCAACTCATTAGGGTCTAGTATTTATTAATAATATTAAAATTCAGAAATCAACTTAAATCAAAAAGTCAACAATCCGATCATCTTAGTTCAAAACAAGACTAAAACTTCATAAATTCATAACTTTGGATAGAAGAGTCCAAATTGGGCATGCTAACTGTCTAACTGATCGGGTTAAGGTATAGTATTTTATAAAAATATTAGCTATCTATAAATCCTCTTTAATCAAAAAGTCAATTTTGGACCCTCCTTAGCTTAGTGTATAGGTGGATCCCGAACCTCCTAAAACTCACTAATGTAATTTAAACTTTAAATATTGTCACCCTAAGAATTAAAACTGACCTACAAATCAAATCAACTAAAATGGATCCTAATTCACTAATATTTATACTTTAATTAAACTCCCTCCTCAGACCTGCAACAAATATGGACAGTAGGCAATTGTAACTAACTACCCAGCTTAGGACCTACCTCAGCCACACAGGCTTCTACACACACTGTAGAATTATTTACTAGGGCACCACTCCTAGACTTAGGTTAGGCCAGTGTTTACTTTTCCTGCTGTGTACCGAGCTTTTTTGGATTTCATTGTATGTTGTGATTGAACTATTGATGTGTTTGCTTACTTTTACTGCACTCTGGGATTGATGTGATTGCACGATAGACTACCCATAGGTTAGGATCGATCTTGATACTAATGATATTGTCTACAGGTGGCCATGCTCATGCAGCACTAAATATAAGGGGGGCAATAATTATCATTTAAATGCTAATGATGTTTCATGCAGGCACTTTAGAAATTACTCAGCCCCCCTAAATAAATGAGGGCTAATTAAAAATTATTATAAATTGCTACAGGTGCTCCAGAATTATTTAGCCCTCAAATAATTAAGAGCATGGCTAAGTGTGGCTATGATGAGTATTTTTATTTTTTCCTATAATTGCTTGTGATATATTAAACTGTTTGTGATGATTTTTATTAGGATAACCTGGCAGGAGAGTCTAGAATTTACTGTTTTCCATTAATGTAATCATTTGTAATATTGGTATTGAGTTGTGAAAGTTCATTTTGAGTGGGGATACTAGGACCCAAAGGTTGGATTCCAAAGAAGAAAGGACACCCAATATTAGGATGGTCCTTTTCTATTTGGAAATCCAAATTTGGATCATTCTACTACTTGAAGAACCCAAGGAAGCTGAGATCCAAGGAGTCCAACGAAGCTGAGACCCGAGGTGTCCAGGAAAGAGGAGATCAAGAAGATGAAGACCAAGCGTATTCCACTCAAAATAACTTGCGTATGTTCTAGGATTAGAAATCCGGGTTATTGGCAGTGGTGCCCGGCCACTTTATTTTTTGCAGACCCTGGGTTGTAATTTAGGACAGTTGGCCTATGGATATTTATTAATTTGTTTAGATTATTTTGATGTGTTTTGTTTATGATTGTGTGCCTCTAGGGTTGCTTGCTTTTCTTAGTTTCTTGACGTTTTGCATGTCGCTTTTATTTTAGCCTAGATTTCGTTAGGCTCTCTAAGGACTAAAACCTTTTCTACTCGTAACCAAAATTCAAAATTTTAAGGTTTAAATAATTTAGAAATTTGATGACCTAGGGAATTTACGGAATCGTCCAGGGTTGCATGCATATTATTGTATTTCTCTCTTTCCTTCCGTAAGACACTTCCCCGCCCGCGGGTAGAGTCCGGATATTTTGACATATGAGAATGAGGTGCCGGACCTAGGGAAACCCAGTCTAATTCTAAAAATTAATTTTTATAAGCCTTTTTAAAATCCTGTGTATATCTGATTTTGATACTTCAACTAGCATGCATTGCATTAGAAACTAACTAAAGTAAAATTTTGATTGCATTAGCTCTAGGAACATTCACCCAACATCAGTCCGGGGCCAATTAGGAGAGTCTCTAGATGTCGGCCCCCTCTTCCAATGAACCATAACCTACCCACCCATCTTTCATAAAATGACTGGACATCATGGTTTTAAAACGATTAGGTGGTTAGCTGGCTCCCCCTTCCAGGCCATGGTAAGTCCAGGATTTGTATTGCATTAGCTAGGACACGGGTGTTAGTGTTATATAGAACGCTAAACCCACTAGATTCAGGATTCAAGGCTACTATTGTTTCGTAGTATCTGTCTTCCAGAGACTATAAGCCCTACATATCCGTGTCACATGGATGGCGCCACCTCCATGTTTCTCTCCTATATGCTCTGAGTGCATGACCTTTATTTTATCCAGTTTCTTCTCACTACCTTAGTCCCTCCGGATGCCGATCTGAGCCGTGCATGTTGACTAAGCTTAGTTGAACCTTTCTTTCCCTTTGAGTAGGATTTTCTAGTCTTCTCCCTATGTGCCAATCCTAATTTGGGAAGAATAATTTAGAATCCTTAATTGAGAGTATTCTCAGGCCCCGGCTTAAGATTTAATTAACCACGGGGGCTTGCGCCTGTGGGAAACTGAATCCCACTCTCAAATAAACCCCATTCGAGCTAATGTATCGGGTGGGGGAATCCCATTGTGATTAGATCGTACATGTTGTTATCCATCGGGGTGTGCTGGTGAGAGCCACTATCCTCAATGGTTAATCATATGTGTGATCGAATCTGCCCTCCCATTGGCCAGATACTGCCTCCCCCACGGGGCGGTGTTCTGTTGTCCTCTCGGAGGTCCATAGGTTTCTGTCTACCGCGGTGGGATAGGTTTCTCTCTCCATCTTTGGATTCTATATTATTCTTTCTTGTGTGTACTTCGGGATTAGTACTTCTTAGATTTGGTCCGTCCTACTCTTAGTTAGGATCCTTCCTTAGTTAGGATCATTTTTTTTCTTAGTTAGGGTTTCCCCCTAGCTAGGTTTCTTTCCTTCCGTTCCCCATAGTTAGGGGTTCCCCCCTGGCTAAGTTCATTTCCTTCTGGCCTATTGGTTTATTCCGTCCCTTATCCATTCCTTCTCCTTTCGAATAATTATATTTTACTAATCATTACAACTTTCTCTTTTGTTCTTCTTAGCAGACAGTGTTATGGCTTCCTTCGTGCCTTCTATTACCTTCCGCTTTGGTACTGATGCCCAGGTGATACTTCCTGAGTCTCTGCTGGCCAGTCCTTTTACTGGAGGAATCACTTTTGGTTCCTTCACCGACTCGGCCTTCGCCACTCTTGGCGGGCCAACCCCTGTTGAGGCTGCTGCCTTTTCTCCTCCCCAGAGGAGAGGTCATGCAGCCATGTGCCCCTTTGGACGTCTAGTTGCTCAGCGGACAGCCCAGGCACAGGCTCATCCTACTCCTGTTCTACATGTTGTTCAGACTGCCCCGGCCCCTTAGTGCCAGTAGGCAGTAGTTATCCCTGTTGTTATTTCGGCAGAGGCAGCTCGTGTTCGGGTCCCCCCTCCTTCTTCCTCCAGGAAGAGGGGTACCCAGACTGAGGCCCCTTCGCCTTCCTCTAGTCGGGTTTCTATTTTTGCTCGTTTGTCTCACCTAGAGACCGTCGGGCAGACCCCGACGCTTCTTGTAGCTCCTGCTCCCCCTGTCGCTCAGGTAGTGGGTTCAGATGTTGCTTCGTCTTCCACCTCTGGCCGTGGGAGAAGGGCCTGGAGGAATAGAAATCGTAGACTCCGGTTAGCTGCATCCGAGGCAGATAGACAATGGATGGCAGATTCGTTGGCTCACCAGGAGACAGTTCAGAGGAGAATGGTCCCCAAGAAGCGGGCACCACGACCAGTTTTAGTTACACCCACCCCAGAGGTTGTAGTAGCACATGAGATAGAAGCAGTTCATGGAGGATGCTTCTCTCCGCTGACACACAGTGGTGATGAGGAGGACATCGCTCGTATTGCGGTGACCTCTCCTGTTACCACTGCTTTACCACGCGCTAGGGTTCCTAGGGATGATGCTGCTCGAACCCTCTCTCAGAGGATTCGAAGCATTATCCGCTTAGCGCGGGGTCAAGGCCCTGTCAGTCAAGAGAGATTACTCTGACAGATTTCTCAGGCGTTCGTTCACTTGCAGAGGCAGAGGTACTAGTGGCGGAGAGGACAGCCGCCACGGCAGCCAGTTAGTTCAGTCCCTTCAGTTAGACCGCAGGCAGTTTCTCCCACTGTTGGATGACCCTCAGGTCATCATGGATGAAGACAGCAGCTGGAGCTTACTAAACCTCAGTTTAGTTCAGTTATGGTAGCCACTCAGTAGTCAGCTATTCCCACTGGGTCCCATCGTAGCAGATGGGTATGGAGACGACGAAAGGCAGACTCTCCTGTCGAGGCAGTACAGTTAGTTGAGGTAATTAGGTAGTTGGAGATAGTTGTTCCTTCCGGATTAGAGGCAGTTCTGATGTTCTATAATACAGTAGCAGATGTTGATGTTATAGTCCCTCCCGATGGTTCACCAACCCAGGGAGAGGTAGTTTCAGCTCATAGCCCCCGTAGGATTTCTTCCCCTATGGGTCCATATATAGAAGCGCTTTGTCAGACCTTCTCTGAGGACACACTCGAGGAGGATATAGATGAGGATGTACCAGTACATCGAGTGTGTGTGATTACTTTATTATTTAACTATTTAAATATTATTTAATTAATATAATTAATTATTTTAAAATAAAATTATTTTAAAATCCCTTGGTGGCCAGTAAATCTCCCATGAATATAACATGAACTTACTTTCAATTAACTTATTTTCAAAACTATGTATTTATTTGATTAATATATATGTGTATTTTAAGGTATTTTAAAATTATATATATGGTTAAATCATTTAATAATTGGGAGATTCACTCTTGGAATTTTAAACCTAGGTCTATATGAAGAGAAATTCATGTGGGAGAAGGATTAGTGAATGATTGTGTCCCAATCATTCACTAATCACTTCATTAGGTTTCTTTACTTAGCATTTTCGTAGTCCTTGCATGTGTAGGTTGCACAAGCACTTAGCCTAGGCTCTCCTAGATCTAAGGACATATTTTGGTGTGTTTATATTTGCTGCATTTACCCTCTATGTTGTGCCTAAGGATTAGTTACTTTATTTTATTCGTATATAACATAGTGAACTTAGAATAGCGAACTTAGAATATTTTTAGGAACTAGGATAGATCCCGGATTACTGTTAAACTTTAGACATTAACATTTAGTGATATCTGGAACCCCCTAGAATTTTCTAGGAATTTTTTGGACTCATTAAAATACTTAATTAGCAAACCCTAATTTACCCATTAATTAAGCATTGGAAACTTCAGAAAAATCTAATAAATCCATTTTAAATCAGAAAAATATCCATAATATCTCAAACTCTTCAAAATTTAGTCCCCAACCTTAGATAATTAGGGTCACTTAATTGGATATTAATCTAAACTTTAATTCAACCTTAATCTAAAATCACCTTTTTGCTTTAATTAACTCTTTAAAAATTATTAAAAATCCCAAATTTTCCCCAAACACTTGAGAACACCTCCTTAGGTCATTTCTAACCTTTGGGGGTGATTCCAATCAGTTTGGAGCTGATTTGGGCCAAAACCCCCAAAGTACCCCTAATTAGGCAATTTCGATAATTCCTTTAATTGCCCCAACTTCTAAAAATCATAACTAATTACAGAAAACTCCAAAATGGGCAAACTAAAATGCATTCAGCTCTAATTAAAGTATAATATTTATTAAAAATATTAGGTGTCCAGAAACCAACTTAAAACAAAAAGTTAACTTTCAGGTCAACCGTAGCCTAGAGTCTAGGGCCCGAAACTTCTAAAATTCATAACTTTGCGTAGGAAACTCCAAATCCAGCAAACTCAAAGGCATTCAACTCATTAGGGTCTAGTATTTATTAATAATATTAAAATTTAGAAATCAACTTAAATCAAAAAGTCAACAATCCGATCATCTTAGTTCAAAACAAGACTAAAACTTCATAAATTCATAACTTTGGATAGAAGAGTCCAAATTGGGCATGCTAACTGTCTAACTGATCGGGTTAAGGTATAGTATTTTATAAAAATATTAGCTATCTATAAATCCTCTTTAATCAAAAAGTCAATTTTGGACCCTCCTTAGCTTAGTGTATAGGTGGACCCCGAACCTCCTAAAACTCACTAATGCAATTTAAAGGGTCGTGCCCTAAGTTGACAGCTTTAAGGGTCGTGCCCTAAGTTGCGGGCGTAGGTACTCCTACTACGTCCAGGGATGAACCAGTAGTACCACCTGTAGTAACACCAAACCCTATGGGAGTGGATATGGTCCAGAGAGCAGTTCTAGTGGCACCTATGGTAGTTACTTTCACTACCTCAATTCAGAGTCAGTAGCTCAGTTGTCAGCGGGACAGATTCAGGATTTGATTGCCTAGAAGGTCGAGCAGGCTATTTCCTCCAGGAAGTTTGGAGAGGTAGTTAGCAGGGGGAGACATTACACAGTTGAGTATGAGCAGGAGTCTTACCCCCCTGTTTTGTCCCTCCTATGTTTAGAGTTTTTGATGGATTTGGAAACCCAGGGCAGCATGTGGCTCAGTACCAGGCCATATGTTGCAACATAGGAGGGAATGATGCTTTGATGTTGAGATTGTTCATCAGCAGTTTAGTTGGGGTGGCATTTTCCTGGTACGCCGACCTCCCCAACGACTCAGTTTGCACATTTGCAGAGTTAGAACAGCTTTTTGTTCAGAGATTTATTAGTGCAGAGCACCGGGTTACAGTTGGAGAGTTAGTTGTGGCCAGGCAGCGGCCCCGTGAGACTCTACCGGATTATATAGTCAGATGGAGGAACCTTAGTTTACAGTGTGAGCCCCAATTACAGGATCAGCATGCAGTAGAAATTACACGCTTTTCTAGATTTCTTTCTTGCATGTGTGTAGCCTGATTTCGCTAGGCTCTTTAGGAATAATTCTTTTCTACTCGTAATAAAATTCTAAAATTTTAAGAATTAAATAATATAGAAACCTAACGATCTAAGGAATAGCCGGAACCGTCCGGGGTCGCATGCATATTATTGCATTTCTCTCCCTCCTTGCTATAAGACACTTCCCCGCCTGCGGGTAGAGTCCAGATAATCCGACCTATGAGGATGAGGTGTGGATCTGGGGAAGTCTAGTCTTTTCTAAAAAATTTTTTTATAAGCCTTTTTTAAAAATTCCATGCATATCTAATTTGGAGATTTTAACTAGCATGCATTACATTAGAAACTAACTAAATTAAAATTTTAATTGTATTAGTTCTAGGGGCATACACCCTACATAAGTCCAGGGCTATCTAGGAGACTCTCTAGATGTCGGCCCTACTTCTAATAACCAAACTACCTACCCATCTTTCATAAAGACATGGACAACATGGGTTTTATGCGACTAGGTGGTTAGCTGGCCTTCATTTTCAGGCAGGATATAAGTCCAGGATGCATTAGCTAGGACACGAGTGTTAGTGTTGTGCAGAACACTAAGCCCACTAGATATAGGGTTCAAGGCTACTACTACCGGTGTCTCGTAGTATGCCTTATCGGTGGGTAAGTCTCCTTTCTTTCAGGTGTTATAAATCCTGCCTATCTGCGTCACATGGATGACGCCACCTCCATCTTTCCCTCCTGTATGCTCTGAGTGAATGACCTTTATTTTATCTAATTTTTTCTCACTATTTTAGTCCCTCCGGATGTTGATCTGAGTCGTACATATTAACTAAGCCTAGTTGAACCTCTCTTTCCCTTCGAGTAGGATTTCCTAGTCTTCGCCCTATATGCCAATCCCAATTTGGGATGAATAATGTAGAATCCTTAATCGAGAGTATTCTCAGGCCCCGGCTTGAGATGTAATTAACCACGGGGGCTTGCACCCGTGGGAAACCTTTGTGATGATAAGGTCACATATATTGTTACCCATCGGGGTATGCTGGTGGGAGCCACTATCCTCAATGGTTAATCGTATGTGTGATCAAATTTGCCCTCCCATTGGCAACAAATACTGTCTCCCCTCGCTGGGAGGCGGTGTTCGTTAGTTCCTTTCGGAGGTCCACAGGTTTCTGGCGACCACGGTGGGCCCATACTAACTGATGGGCCCCCTTGGTCTAGTTACAAAAGTCTTGGCCTCTTGGCAGGGAAGATAGACATCCAGTAGTTCAATTTTAAAGCATCGTACTAGGGTTCGCTTGTCGAGTGAAATAGAAGAAACTCTCCCGATGGTATCTCGCCCCAATCGCCTGAAATAGCTCCAATGGGAGGGATGCGTGACATCATGAAAACTATTAGGGATTTTGTTTTGAAAGTGAAACTCTCTAAATAAAACAATTTTGAGTATGGGATGTAACACCACTTAATGAGTAAGGGTTAGAATGTTATGAGGAAATTTCATAGTTAAGAAATCTCAAGTGTGTGATTTGTAACCTCCTGGGAGTTTTGGGATTTAGGAATTTAAAAGAGAAACTTCTTAAACAAAAAATTTTTGAGTAGCAGGTTTAACCCTACAAAAGGAGAAAGGGCTAGAATTTTTTGAGGAAACTTAATAGTTTATCAAGCTTACATGAGGATTGGGTGACCTCTTGGGAAGTATCACGGTATTGCGTTTGGAATGTGAAAGTCTACAAACAAGAAAGTTTTGGGTATAGGGTATGGCCTTGCTTAAGTTGAAGGCTTTGAATTTATACTAAAACATCATCATAAAGCAAGCTAGAATTATAGATGGGTGACCTCCTAGAAAGTTTATGGGCTTAGGGTTTCAAATGTAAAAATCCTTAAAAAAATATTTTGAGTAAGGGGTGTAAGCCTGCTTAAAGAGAACAGGTCAAAATTTTAGGAGGAAACTTCGTAGTTAAGCAAGCTAAGGTGAGGGATTGGTGACATCTATGAATGTTTTATGGTTTAGGGTTTTGAATGTGAATCTACTTAAATAAAAAGTTTTCAGTATGATGTATAATACCACTTAAGGACAAAATGTTATAATTTAATGAGGAAACTTCATAATCAAGCAGGCTTGGGTGAGGGATGGTTAACCAACGTAATGTTTCAGAGTTTATGATTTTGAATGTGAAATATCTTAAATAAAAAAGGTTTTGAGTATGGGGTGTAACCTAACATAAGGAGAAAGGGTTAAAATTTTATGAGGAAACTTCATTTTTAAGCAAGCTCAAGTGATAAATGGTTGAAGTCATTGGAAGTTTTGGGGTATAAGATTTTGAATGTGAAATTCCCAAAAAAAAGATAGTTTTGAGTATGGGGTGTAATGCCATGTATGTTAAAAGGCTTGGAATTTTATGTGGAAACTTCATAGTTAAGCAAGCTTTGGTAAGGGTTGGGTTACCTCCTAAGACGTTTTAGGCTTTAGGGTTTTGAAGGTGAAGCTCCTTAAATAAAAAAGTTTTGAGTATGGGGTGTAACCCTATATAAGGAGAAAGTGTTTCAGTTCTACGTGAAAACTTCTTAGTTAAGTAAGCTCAAGTGATAAATGGGTGAACTCATTGGAAGTTTAAGCGTATTGAGTTTTGGATGTGAAACTCCTTAAAAAAGAAAATTTTGAGTATATGGTGTAGCACTACATAACTTAAAAGGCTTAGAATTTCATAAGGAAATTTCATAGTTAAGCAAGCTCGGGTGAGGAATGGGTGTCACTTTGGAAGTTTTAGCATTTAAGATTTTGAATGTGAAACTCCGTAAATAAAATGGTTTTGAGTATGGGGTGTAACCCCACTCAAGGAGTAAGGGTTGAAATTTTTTAAGGAAACTTCATAGTTAAGCAATCTTGGGAGTTGGATCAATGACCTACTGGGAAATTTCATCGTTTAGGGTTTTGAATTTTAAACTTCTTACATAAAAATAGTTTGAGTATGGAGTGTAACCCCACTTAAGGATAAATGGTTAGAATTTTATGAGGAAACTTTATAATAAAGCAAGCTTGCAGTGAGGCATTGGTGACCTCCTGAAAGTTGGGGGGTTTATGATATTGAATATGAAACTTCTTAAATAAAAAGGATTTTGAGTATGAGGTGTAACCCCACTTAAGGAGAAATAAGGTTAAGATTTTTTGTGGATACTTTAGGGTTTAGAGTGCTAGGGTGAGGGATTTGGGAAATCTTTGGATACTTTGGGGTTTAGGAATTTGAATGTTAAACTACATAAATAAATAAATTTGAGTGTGAGGTGTAATACCACTTATGGTAAAAGGTTAGAATTTTATGTGGAAACTTCATAGCTAAGAAAGCTTTGGTGTGGGATGGCAGAACATTGGGATGTTTTAGATTTTAAGGTTTTGAATGTGAAACATCTTAAATAAAAAAGTTTTGAGTATGAAGTGTAACCCTACATAAGGAGAAAGGATTGCAACTTTATAAGGAAACTTCATTGTTAAGCAAGATTAGATGATAAATGGGTAACCTCATGGGAAACTTTAGCATATATGGTTTTGAATTTAAAATTCCTAAAATAATAAAGTTTTGGGTTTGGGGTGTAACCTCACTTAATTTGAAAGGCTTGGAATTTTATGAGAAAACGTCATAGTTAAGCAACCTCAAGAGAAGGATAGGTGAACTCCTAGGAAGTTTTATGGTTTACGGTATTGAATGTGAAACTCTATAAATAAAAAGGTTTTAAGTAGGGTGTGTGAACCCACTTATGGAGAAGGGGTTAGAATTTTATAAAGAAATTTTAGAGTTTAGCAAGCTCGGGTGATGGATGGGTGACCTCCTTGGAAATTTTGGGGTTTAAAGTTTTGAAAGTTAAACTCCTTAAATAAAAATGTTTTGAGTATGGGGTGTAGCCCTATATTAGAACAAATGGTTGGAATTTTATGAGAAACCTCATAGTTAAGCAAGATTATGTGAGAAATCAGTGACCTCAAGGGATGTTTTGGGGTGTAGGGTTCTGAATGTGAAACTCCTTAAAGAAAATGGTTTTGATTATGGGGTGTAACCCACCTTAACTTGAAGGCTTGCAATTTTATGAGGAAACTTCATAATTATACAAGCTCGAGTGAGGGATGTATAGCCTATTGAAAAGTTTCATGGCTTAAGGTTTTGAATGAGAAACTACTTAAATAAAAAAAAAAAAGTTTTGAGTATGGGGAGCATCCCCACTTAAGGAGAAAATATTGGATTATTATGAGGAAAGTTCATTTTTAAGAAAGGTTGAGAGATCGGTGACTTCCTAAATTTTTTTGGGGGTTTAAGGTTTGAATGTAAAACTCCATAAATAAAAACATTTTGAGTATTGGGTGTTACCCCATCTATGGAGAAGTGGTTGGAACTTTATGAGGAAACTTCATAGCTTTGCAAGATTGAGTAAGGGATGTGTGACATTCGGGGAATTTTTGAGAATTTGGTTTTGAATGTGAAACTTCATAAATTAAGAAGTTTTGTGTGTGGGGTGTAACCCCACATATATAGTAAGGGTTAGAATTTTGTGAGAAAATTTCATAGTTAAGCAAGCTCCAATGTGGAATCAATATCATCATGGGATTTTTCAAGGTTTTGTGTTTTGAATGTGAAACTTCTTAAATAAATAAGTTTTTGAGTATAGGGTGTAACCCCACATAAGGAAAAAAGGGAATGGGTTCTATGTAGAAACTTTATACTTAAGAAAGTCAGGTTTGGGATGGATAACCTCTAGTGAGGTTTTGGAATTTAGGGTTTTGAATGTCAAACTGCTTAAATAAAAAGTATTGAGTATGAGTTATAACCCCTCTTAAGGAGAAAAGTTTAGAATTTTGTAAGGAAACTTTAGAGTTAAGCAAGCTTAGGTGAGTGATGACTGACCCTAGGGATATTTTGATGTTGAAGGTTTCGAATGAGAACCTCCATAATAAAAAAAAATTTTATAAGGGTTGTAACCCTACATAAGAAAAAAGGGTTGGAACTTTATGAGGAAACTTCATAGTTAAGCAAGCTCTGGTGATAAATGTGTGACCTTATGGGAACTTTTAGGGTATAGGATTTGGAATGTGAAACTCCTTAAATAAGAATGTTTTAAGTATGGGGAATAACACCACTTGAGTTTAAATAGTTTGAATTTTATGAGGAAACTTCACAGTTAAGCAAATTCGGGTGAGGGATGGGTGACCTCCTCGGAGGTTTTTGGGTTTAGGGTTTTGAATGTGAAACTCCTTAAATAAAAAAGCTTTGAGCATGTGGTGTAACCCCCCTTAAGTTTAAAGGGTTAGATTTTTTTAAGAAAACTTTATAGTTAAGCAAGCTAGGGTGAGGGATCGATGACCTCCTTTAAAGTTTGGGGTTTAGGGTTTAAAACTGAAGCTCCTTAAATAGTAAGTTTAAGGTATGTGGTAAAACACTACCAAAGGAGTAAGGCTTAGAATATTATGAGGAAACATCATAGTTAAGCAACCTCAAATGTTGGATCATAGATTTCTTGACAAGTTTTAAGGTTTAGAATTTTGAATGTTAAAATCCTTTTCAAAAAAGTTTTTGAGTATAGGGTGTAACCCCACTTAAAGAAAAAAGGGTATTATTGTTATGTGGAAACTTTATAATTAAGCAAACTCTGGTAAGGGATGAGTGACCTACTAGGAAGCTTTTGGTTTATTGTTTTGAATGTGAAACACCTTTAAATAAGAAAAAAAATTCTTATGGGGTGTAACCGTCTTATGGACAAATGGTTGGAATTTTATGAGGAAAATTCATAGTTAAGCAAGCTAGGCTGAAAGATTGGTGACATCCTGAGATGTTTTAGGGTTTAGGATTTTGAAAGTGAAACAGCTTAAATAAAAAGTTTTATGTATGAGGTGTAACCCCACTTAAGGAGAAAGGGTTTGAATTTTATGAAGAAGCTTTAGAGTTTTGCAAGCTTGGGTGAGGGATGGCAAACCATGAGGATATTAAAGATTTTGAATGTGAAACTCCTTAAAGAGAAATCATTGGAATTTTATGATGAAACATCATAGTTAAGCTAGCTAGGGTTAAAAATGGTTCACCGAATGGGAAATTTTACGGAATAGAGCTTTAATTGTGAAGCTCCTTAAATAAGAAAGTTTTGAGTATGGGGTGTAACCCCACTTAACTTAAAAGGCTTGGAATTTTATGAGAAAACTTCATAGTAAAGCAAGCTTTGGTGAGGGATACGTCACATCCTCAAAATTTTTGGGGATTGGGTTTTGAAAGAGAAACCCTTTAAATAAAAAAGTTTTCAGTACGGGGTGTAACACCACTTAAGGAGTAAGGGTTAGATTTTTATGATGAAACTTCATACATAAGCATACTGAGGTGTTGGATTTGTGACATCTTAGAAAAGGTTCAAGGTTTAGGATTTTGAATGTTAAATTCCTTATGTAAAAAAGTTTTGACTATATGGTGTAATCCCAATTAAGGAAAAAATGGTTGAAATGTTATTTGAAAACTTTATAGCTAAGAAAGCTCGGCTAAGCGATTGGTGACCTCCTGAGAAGTTTCCGGCTTTAGGATTTTAAATGTGAAACTCCTTCAAAAAAAACTTTTTCAGTATGGGGTGTAACCCTACTTAAGTAGAAAGTTTTAGAATTTTATGAGGAAACTTCTTAGTTAAGCAAGCTAGGGTGAGGGATTAGTGACTTCTTTGGATATTTTGGGGTTTAGGATTTTGAATGCAAAACTTTTTAGGCAAAAAGTTTTAAGTATGAGGTGTAACCCCACTTATGGAGAAAGAGTTCGAATTTTATAAAGAAATTTCAATATTAAGCAAACTTGAGTGAGGGATGGCTGACCCTAAGTTTGTTTTAGGGTTTAAGGCTTTGAACTGAAACTCCTTAAATAAAAGGTTTTGAGCATGAGGTGTAACCCTACATAAAGAGAAAGGATTGGAATTTTATGAGGACACTTCATAGTTAAGAAAGCTCAGGTAAGGGATGGGTGACCTCTAGGAATGTTTCTGGGTTTAGGATTTTTTATTATGAAACTCCTAAATAAAAAAGTTTTGAGTATGTGGTGTAACCCAATTATGTTTAAAGGGTTTGAATTTTATAAGGAAACTTTATAGTTAAGCAAGCTAGGGCGATGGATCGGTGACCTCCTGAAAAGTTTTGGGGTTTTGAATTGTTGCAAATCTGGTTTTGATGATGACAAACATGTTTCCAGTGTGTTTTGCTTGGCTAATCTGTTTCAGGCACAAAAGACCGCGAGCCACTCAAGCCAACTCAAGATCGGGTCCAAGTGTGTCAAATGTATAATTTTTCTTTTTATTGAGTCAATTGTAATGTAACTGATTCCCTAGCTAAGTAACCTTGCACACACACACTCAGGGAGAGAGATTGAGTGAATTAGAGTTTCTGTTAAAAATTTGTTCAGATCATCCTGGACGATATCCACATCGTCCTGGACGATCCAGTTAGAACAGAAACCCTAATTAGGGTGACTAAGTTAAGAGGGTCTGATTGAGCCGATCATCCTGGACGATCTACGGATCGTACGGGACGATATGCCCAAATCAGAAATTCTCAGCCGCCAGATCAAGTTAGGCAAGTTCTTATTTTTAGATACTTGGTCTGATCGTCCCGGACGATACGTGTATCATCCCGGACGATCCAGTACAATCATGCCTAATTTAATCTGGTAATTAAGGAAAGCAATTTATTTTTGGTTGATACGATCATATCGTCCTGGACGATCGCAGGATCGTCCCGGACGATCTTGATCGTCTAGTGCATTTAAGGTGTACGTCCAGAACTATGTACAGGATGATTTGGGGCCTTTTTGAACTAATCGTACCGGACGATGACTCTATCGTCCGGGACGATCAAGTCATTTTTTGGTCGTCCAGCACAGATTTCTCTGGACGACCCAAACTGTCTTCTGGACGATTTCCCTCAATTTGAACTAATCGTCCCGGACGATCGCAGGATCGTACGGGACGATATGAACAACTTTTTCTACTGATCGTCCAGAAGAGCCAGATCGTCCAGGCTGAAACAGCTGAATTTGAACTGATCGTACAGGACGATCTACCGATCGTCCTGGACGATCTTGGCCGACCAGTTGAGATTTAGGGCAAATTTTAAGCCCTCCTTTAAAAGAACTTTTTCCAAGATTGGAAAAAATCTTTTGCTGCCTTCCTTCCCTGAGAAACCCTAGAGAGAGAGAGAGTTGGGAGAGAGAGAGAAGATCTTGTGAGGGGGAGTTAGTGAGGGATTCACTAAGGTTGCTCCGAGCACGGATCAGAGTCGTCTTCTCCGCTCGTCGTCTTTCGTCTAGTCAGTGTTCGTCGTGGGAGGATCGTTCGCAAGAAGATCCGGGGTTCTCTGCCCGCTTCAGGTGGAAGCGAAAGGAGTTCGTAGGTTCTCTGCCTGCTTCAGGAGGAAGCGAAAGGAGTTCAAAGGTTCTCTGCCTACTTCAGGAGAAAGCGAAAGGAGGTCGGGTTCTCTGCCTCACCGTGTGGTGAAAAGGAGATTTTTGTACAGGCTTCTCCGCCTTGCTGTGGGAGCAAAAGGAGAGACACTTCTGTTTTGTGCAATACCCGGAGGGGAGGCTCCGGGGAGTGGACGTAGGTCAAGTTGACCGAACCACTATAAAATCTGGTTTGCTTTTCTGATTCAATTCTGCACTTTAATTTTTCCTGATATTAACTGCTTGGGTGAATATCTGTGGTTGATCTTTTTATCGTTGTTTTAATACATTTTTCGCTGTACGTTATAAAAAGATTTTCATAGTTATCGTGAAATTTTTAAATAACCAATTCACCCCCCCTCTTGGTTAGCCTCGGGACTAGTTCACTAGGGCTTAACATCCCTATCGAACTTTCAAGTGGTATCAAAGCGGGATTCAAAATTTAAGTTTAAAAACTTTTGAATTTGATCCATGGCTAACTGTAATAATCGTAATACTACTGAAGGATATTTTATTACGAGACCACCATTGTTTGACAATATTCCTTTTGATTTTTGGAAAACACGCATGTCTACTTTTCTACAGTCTATTGATTATCGCATGTGGATGTTAGTTAAGGACGGATACGAACCACCTTTTAGACTGATTAACAATGTGAAAACTGAACTGCCTTTTACTGATTGGACGTTTGATGATCGCGATTTAGCACAGTTAAATGCAAAATGCTTGAACTGTTTCTTTTGTGCTTTAAAATCCGAAGACTATATGCGTGTTTCTACTTGTACAACGGGAAAGGAAATCTGGGATAGATTATGCATAACATACGAAGGTACAACTAAAGTCAAACAGTCTAGGTTAAACATCTTGCTACATGATTACGAACTTTTTCGCATGAAACCTAGTGAGACTATTTCAGAAATGTACACAAGGTTCACTCAGATTGTTACCTCTCTGCATGTTCTAGGTAGAGAACTTACTAACTACGAAAGAGTGAACAAAATTTTAAGATGTTTGCCTGCTTCTTATGATGCTAAGATTACTGCTATTACTGAATCTAAAGATTTAAACACTTACTCTATTGACAGCTTACTTGGATCACTTATTGCTTACGAGCAAGGGGTGAACCAAAGGCAACTTGATGCAGGTGATCGCAAGAAAGAGAAGACAGTGGCACTAAAGGCCAAGGATTCAGATGCTAGCTCTTCCGGGTCTGATAGCGATGATGTTGCCTTAATCACAAGGCAATTTAAAAGCTTTCTAAGGAAGAAACATAAGAACTATCAGAAGTGGAACAAGGGTAAGTCCAATAAAAATTTTAAGAGTTCATCTGAATCTGTTTGTTTTGAATGCAGGAAGCCTGGACACATAAAGGCTGATTGTCCAACACTTAAAGCTCACCCAAGCAAGGAGAAGGGTGAGGAGAAACCAAAGTTCAGAAAGGACAAGAAGCGGATTCAGAAGGCGTTCTGGGCAGACTCTGCATCCGACTCTTCTGAGACTGAAGCTGAAGAGGAGGAAACAAACTTGTGTCTTATGGCTAATGATCACCCTGGTCAGTCGGACCAGGAAGAGGTATGTGAGCTTACCTACGATCAATTATTTGAAGTTTCTGAAAGAATTCATACATCGTATAGGAAGCTTAAGAAAACTCATGCTAGTTTGAAATTAGATTACTTAACATTGCAAAAAGAGCATGATTCTGTAGTTAAAGATCATTCCACACTTGATTCAAATCACATGTCTTTGCTTGATGAATTCGATGAGTTGAATAAAAAATATTCTGATTTAGTTTCTGAGCATGATTCTTTGAAAAGCACGCATGTTGATTTAGAAAAAGCTTTTAAAGAGTTAGATACAATGGCATGTGAAGTAGAAAGTAACAATGGCGCTTTAAAATTTGAAATTATAAGTTTAAAGAAAGAGAATGAGTTTTTGGAAGTAAAAAATCAGTGCTTTTGAAAAGAACAAAACACCGCCTACCTTTGAACAGTTTTATGCACCGCCACCTTTTAAAAATTCTGTTGCAAGTTCATCAAAGAATGTTTCATACACTACTAGGAAGAGGCATTATCATCCACGTAGATTAGTTAACCCTTTTCCTGGTGTTAGATGTTTCTCATGTGGCATGTTAGGACATATTTCTCACACCTGCACTGTTCACCGTAGTACACATTGGGTGTGGAAATCCAAACTGCCTGTTTTACAGCACAGCACGCATGCATTGCATTCTTCTTTTCATAAGAAGGAACCCAAACCTGTTTGGGTTCCTAAGACTGACATTTGATACTTTTGTAGGTGTGCTCTCACACAAGACCTCGTGAGAGCATGTGGTACCTGGACAGCGGATGTTCTAGACATATGACTGGAGATGCAAATCAGTTCATTTCGCTGGAGGCCAGAGCTGGAGGCAAGGTTACACTTGGAGATAACACCACCAGGAAGGTGGTAGGCTCAGGTATAATTGGTGATTCAAAGAACTTTATGATTGATAATGTTTTGCTTGTAGATGGACTGAAACACAACCTGCTGAGCATTAGTCAACTCTGTGACAAGGGATACATCATCAAATTCCTGCCCACTGGCTGCATTTTAAGCTTAAATGATGAAGTTGTTTTGCAGGGGCAAAGGATCAACAACGTCTACAAGCTGGATGTAAGTAGCATTAAATCTGATAATTCAATTTGCTTAAAAACTGCTGCTGATGAGTCTTGGTTATGACATAGGAGATTGTGTCATGCCAGTATGAAAACCCTTAGGAGAGTCACCCAAAAGGACTTAGTTAGAGGTGTGCCCAAGCTTAAGTTCACTAAGGATCACCTGTGTGATGCCTGTCAGTTGGGGAAGCAAGTCCAGTCCTCTTTTCACTCTGTTAAGGACATTAGCACCTCTAGACCTTTAGAAGTTCTTCACATGGACCTCTTTGGACCCATTAGCACTGCCAGCTTAGGGGGGAGAGTTTATGGTTTTGTGATTGTAGATGATTATTCGAGGTTCACTTGGGTTAAGTTTTTGTCACATAAATCTGAGTCATTTGATGAGTTTAGATCCTTCTCTACTTGGATTCAGAAGAAGTTAGGATGTGAGATTATTACCATCCACAGTGATCATGGAGGGGAGTTTGAAAATGAAAGATTTGGAAGTTTTTATGAGGATCATGGGATTAGTCACAATGTTTCAGCTCCTAGGACCTTTCAGCAGAACGGGGTAGCTGAAAGGAAGAACAGGACCTTAGTGGAAGCCGCTAGAGCCATGCTTGCTGAGTATTCACTTCCAAAATACTTTTGGGCTGAAGCGGTGAACACTGCCTGTTATGTGCTGAATAGGGTGAATGTGAGAATCAAACTGAGCAAGACACCTTATGAGATCATTAAGGGTAGAACTCCAAATCTGTCCCACCTCCATGTCTTTGGCTGTAAGGTTTTCATTCTGAATAACGGGAAGTCACCCTTAGGAAAATTTGACCCCAAATCTGATGGAGTGTTCTTAGGATATTCAAGTGTGGGGAAATCCTTTAGGGTGTTCAATAGGAGGACTTTGGTGGTGGAAGAAACAACCCATGTAGTGTTCGATGAATCTGAACCTAAGGAGTCTAGATCTGAAGTAGAAGATGAAGAGATTATTGAGGTTACCCAAGGAGTTGGAAATACAAATTTGGAAGAAAGGGTAGAACCTCAAACAGAGTTGCCTAGAGATTGAAGATTTTCTTCGAGTCACCCTAAAGAACTGATCTTAGGAGACCCTTCTGAAGGTGTTAGGACTAGGCATGGACTTAGGAAGGAAGTAAACCATTCTACCTTTATCTCAATGACTGAACCCACCAACATCAATCAAGCCCTGTCGGATGAATTTTGGATTTTAGCTATGCAGGAAGAGTTGAATCAATTTGTAAGGAATGATGTTTGGGAGTTAGTTGAAAGACCTAAAAATCAAAGTATTGTGGGAACCAAGTGGATCTTTAAGAATAAGATGAATGATTCTGGTGTGGTGGTGAGAAATAAGGCAAGATTGGTGGCTAAGGGGTATAATCAGATAGAAGGGATTGATTTTGAGGAGACTTTTGCCCCTGTAGCTAGATTGGAAGCCATTAGAGTGCTACTAGCCTTTGCCTGTTATAAGGGATTTAAGCTGTTTCAAATGGATGTTAAGAGTGCCTTTTTAAATGGGGTAATTAAAGAAGATGTTTTCGTAGAACAACCCCCAGGTTTTGAGAGTTCCCAATATCCAAATCATGTCTATAAATTAAAAAAGGCCTTATATGGATTGAAACAGGCACCCAGAGCTTGGTATGAGAGGCTTAGCACATTCCTGTTAGAAAGAAAGTTTGTTAAGGGGAGCGTAGACACCACCCTTTTTCTGAGGAGATTAGGAGATGACTTACTCATTGTCCAGATCTATGTTGATGATATAATTTTTGGATCTTCTGATAAATACTTATGTGAAGAGTTTTCTAAAATAATGAGTAAAGAGTTTGAGATGAGTATGATGGGAGAATTATCCTACTTTTTGGGGTTTAGCATAAGGCAAACGGATGATGGAACCTTTCTCAATCAATCAAAATACACTAAGGACATTTTGAAGAAATATGAAATGGACAAAGCCAAGCCAATCAATACTCCCATGCCCTCCTCAGTTCAGTTAGATAAGGATTCAAATGGAAAATTTGTTGATCAGAAGAAGTATAGAGGGATAATAGGTTCACTGCTTTACCTGACTGCTAGCCGACCTGATATCATATTTAGTGTCTGTCTTTGTGCTAGGTTTCAGGCTGATCCTAAAGAGTCCCACCTGACTGCTGTTAAGAGAATTCTTAGATATCTTTTAGGAACCCCAAACCTAGGAATTTGGTACCCTAGGCACAGCACCTCTTTTGAGATCATTGGATATTCTGATTCTGACTTTGCGGGGTGTAGGGTGGATAGGAAGAGTACTTCTGGGACTTGTCAATTTATAGGACAGTCGTTAGTCTCCTAGTCCAGTAGAAAACAGAACTCAGTTGCACTTTCCACTGCTGAAGCTGAGTATATTACCTTAGGGAGTTGTGTGGCCCAAGTTCTTTGGTTGAAGCAGCAAGTCTTAGATTTAGGAGTACCTGTTGGCACAATTTCTATTCTGTGTGATAATACTAGTGCCATCTGTATCTCTAAGAATCCAATCCAACATTCTAGGACTAAACACATTGACATTAGGCATCACTTCATTAGGGACCATGTTACAAAAGGGGACATTGAGCTACATCACGTAGCAACTGAAAATCAGCTGGCTGACATATTCACTAAACCACTGGCCTTTGACTCATTCAGCATTTTGAGAACCAGATTAGGAGTGATTGATATAAATGATTGATTCTGATGACTGCTGATTTATGATTGTTATGATTGGTATTCTGATTTCTGTTAGTTAGTTGTTTTTTATTCTGTTTTCTGATTTCTGTTAATTAGTTTTTTGTATTCTGATTTCTGATTTCTGTTAGTTAGTTTTGGTTTGATTATTTGCTTTCAGTTGATTTTATTTCTTCTGCTGATTTCTGTGTTACCCATTTTATTAGTTTGGTTTGAGTATTTACTTTGCTATGATTTTCTACCTGTTTTTATGCTTTTCAAGATCTGATCACCGCTCACTACTTCTGGTGATCTGAATTTTTGACTGGGAGTTTTTACCTTATTTTGGTTTGGAAGCTGATAAGCAGTGATTGACTTCGCTGAATCTGTTAAAGGGAAGAAACATTGATAATTGTTTCTCTTCCTCTAACTCCTTTACTGGTGTGTAGTTTCTTTTGAATAAAAATTCTTTTCAAAATTAAAATGTTAGTTTTTGAAATAGAGATTATTTTATCTTCTTACAGTAATCTGCCTCATATCAATAGTATTTTTCAAAGTCTTGAGTCATTAGTTTGATTTTCTAAACCAAGTGATTGCATTTATCATATGTTGTATGGATTTTGTTTTGTGAATTGTTCTTCCTTAGTGCGGAGAGTCATCTCCTATGTCTGGAAGATAATCTCACAGCTGAGACTCTTTAATGATTATAAAAAGGAGAAAGCTTATAAAAGATGCGCAGTGCGCCAGATAATTTGAAAAAGAGGCATAAAATGAGCCCAACACTGAAAAGATGCGAAATTGCCAAATTGGATACACAAAGTGTATCAAAAATCAAAAGATGCGCAAAGCGCCAACCAATTTGAAAAAGAGGCACAAAATGAGCCCAAAACAAGCTTTCTTCCCTTTCAGATTGTTAAATGTCTTAGAGGAATCTGTGCGCCACTTAATATTTTCAAAAGCTTGAGTTTTGAAAATCATGATTTTTGATTTTTTACTTTGTAACACTATTATATCAGATATTTTTCTGGAATGAGGCTTGAAAGGATCTCTTTTCAAATCTAATGTCTCTTCTTTTGAATCGGATTTTTGTGTTGAAAGAGGTTTGCATCGATAAGGTGCCCAGGGTCAGAGTTACGAAAGTTGATTATTTCCAACCTTTTCTAGATTTCAGTGCCGTCAATCATCCTGTCATTGGTTTTTGAACCTAAAATCAAGGAAAAATTCTGATTTTCTTGTTTTGTTGTTGTTCTATGTATGTTTTATTTTATATTTTATTTCCGTGTTATGTTTTTCGCTCCTCCTTTTTGTGATGTCAAAAGGGGGAGTCAGCTGTAGTCGTGTCTGTTTCTGTTTTCTGAGTCATGTTTCATGTATTATTTTAGCTGTTAAATGAAAATTTAAAAAAAAAATGTTTGTTTGTTAGATCTCCTAGTTTACTTTTATTTTCAGACTACTTTACAAATGTTTGCCATCATCAAAAAGGGGGAGATTATTGCAAATCTGGTTTTGATGATGACAAACATGTTTCCAGTGTGTTTTGCTTGGCTAATCTGTTTCAGGCACAAAAGACCGCGAGCCACTCAAGCCAACTCAAGATCAGGTCCAAGTGTGTCAAATGTATGATTTTTCTTTTTATTGAGTCAATTGTAATGTAACTGATTCCCTAGCTAAGTAACCTTGCACACACACACTCAGGGAGAGAGATTAAGTGAATTAGAGTTTCTGTTAAAAATTTATTCAGATCGTCCTGGACGATATCCACATCGTCCTGGACGATCCAGTTAGAACAGAAACCCTAATTAGGGCGACTAAGTTAAGAGGGTATGATTGAGCCGATCGTCCTGGACGATCTACGGATCGTACGGGACGATATGCCCAAATCAGAAATTCTCAGCCGCCAGATCAAGTTAGGCAAGTTCTTATTTTTAGATACTTGGTCTGATCGTCCCGGACGATACGTGTATCGTCCCGGACGATCCAGTACAATCATGCCTAATTTAATCTGGTAATTAAGGAAAGCAATTTATTTTTGGTTGATACGATCATATCGTCCTAGACGATCGCAGGATCGTCCCGGACGATCTTGATCGTCTAGTGCATTTAAGGTGTACGTCCAGAACTATGTACAGGATGATTTGGGGCCTTTTTGAACTAATCGTACCAGACGATGACCCTATCGTCCGGGACGATCAAGTCATTTTTTGGTCGTCCAGCACAGATTTCTCTGGACGACCCGAACTGTCTTCTGGATGATTTCCCTCAATTTGAACTAATCGTCCCGGACGATCGCAGGATCGTACGGGACGATATGAACAACTTTTTCTACTGATCGTCTAGAAGAGCCAGATCGTCCAGCCTGAAACAGCTGAATTTGAACTGATCGTACAGAACGATCTACCGATCGTCCTGGACGATCTTGGCCGACCAGTTGAGATTTAGGGCAAATTTTAAGCCCTCCTTTAAAAGAACTTTTTCCAAGATTGGAAAAAATCTTTTGCTGCCTTCCTTCCCTGAGAAACCCTAGAGAGAGAGAGTTGGGAGAGAGAGAGAAGATCTTGTGAGGGGGAGTTAGTGAGGGATTCACTAAGGTTGCTCCGAGCACGGATCAGAGTCGTCTTCTCCGCTCATCGTCTTTCGTCCAGTCAGTGTTCGTCGTGGGAGGATCGTTTGCAAGAAGATCCGGGGTTCTCTGCCCGCTTCAGGTGGAAGCGAAAGGAGTTCGTAGGTTCTCTGCCTGCTTCAGGAGGAAGCGAAAGGAGTTTGAAGGTTCTCTGCCTGCTTCAGGAGGAAGCGAAAGGAGGTCGGGTTCTCTGTCTCACCGTGTGGTGAAAAGGAGATTTTTGTACAGGCTTCTCCGCCTTGCTGTGGGAGCAAAAGGAGAGACACTTCTGTTTAGTGCAATACCCGGAGGGGAGGCTCCGGGGAGTGGACGTAGGTCAAGTTGACCGAACCACTATAAAATCTGGTTTGCTTTTCTGATTCAATTCTGCACTTTAATTTTTCCTGATATTAACTGCTTGGGTGAATATCTGTGGTTGATCTTTTTATCGTTGTTTTAATTCGTTTTCCGCTGCACGTTATAAAAAGATTTTCATAGTTATCGTGAAATTTTTAAATAACCAATTCACCCCCCCTCTTGGTTAGCCTCGGGACTAGTTCACTAGGGCTTAACATCCCTATCGAACTTTCATGAATTTTAAAGTGAAACTCCATAAATAAAAAGTTTTGAGTATGGGGCATAACATTACTTAAGGAGAAAGGGTTAGAATTTTATGAAGAACCTTCAAAGTTAGGCAAGCTTGGGGATTGATATAGATACTTTCTGAGAAGTTTTGGGGTTTAGGATTTTAAAATTTAAAATCCATATGTAAAAATTTTTTTTTAGTATGGAGTGTGTTGTCATTTAATGAAAAAAGAGTTGGAATTTTATGTGGAAACTTCATAGTTATACAAGCTCAGGTAAGACATGGGTGACCTCTTGGGAAGCATTAGAGTTTAGTGTTTTAAATGTGAAAATCCTTTAAATAAAAAAGTTTTGAGTATGGGGTATCACAATACTTAATGAGAAAGGGTTAGAAATTTTTGAGGAAACTTCATAGTTAAGAAAGTCAGGGTAAGTGATTGGTGGCATCTTGAGATTCTTTGGAGTTTAAGATTTTGAATGTGAAACTACATAAATAAATATTTTTAAAGGTGTAACCCCACTTAAAGAGAAAAGAGTTTTGATTTATGAGGAAACTTTATAGTTAGCCATGCTTAGGTGAGGGAAGGAAGACCCTCAGGATATTTTGGGGTTTAAGATTTTGAATGTGAAAATTCTAAAATAAAAAATTTTGAGTTGGGGTGTAACCCAACATAAGGAGAAAGGGTTAGAATTTTAAGAGAACTTTATTATTAAGAAAGCTCAGGTGATAAATGGGTGACCTCATGGGATATTTTTGGGTATAAGATTTTGAATGTGAAACTCCTTAAATAAGATAGTTTTGAGTATTAAGTGTTACCCCACTTAAGGAGTACGGGTTAGAATTTTATGAGGAAACTTCTTAGTTAAGTGAGCATGAGTATAGAATCAAGGACCACTTTGATGTTTCAGGGTTTATCTTTTTTAGTGTGAAACTCCTTAAAAAAAGTTTTTGGGCAGCGGTGTAACACCACTAGTGGGCTGAAGGCTCCCAATGCTGACACTATCTGTTGCATGAAATTAATCTTATGCTTTCAATTAAAAGTTTCATTAATTATTGATCTTGACGATTCTAAAAAAATAATGTCTTGCATAGATTAATTAACACAGTGAGACATTCTTGCAAATAAGTATAATTAAAACATTCAAAATAGAACTTTTTAAAATAAATTTTCTTTAAATTTGTATTTATTTAAGCAGACAAAACTCTTTTTTAAATCAAAGCCCCTAGGTGAGTTCTTTCTTGCTATTAGTTTCATTAGTAAAATCATATTTTACTAATGAAATTATAACTATAAACTTAATATTGTTTTAGTGTTAAATAAAATATAATTAAAATATTCATAATATAAATTTTTATTTTTAAAATTTTATTAACGTGCAATTAATGTGCATATAATAAAACTAGGACAAAAATCATATTAAATCTCTCACATATAAATTGTATTAACTCTTTAATGTTAATTTTAGTATATAATTATCTATATTCATTTATCATTTATATATTTTCTCTTTCTATGTATTTGATTTTTTAAATATTTTTTTATAATTATTTGTTAATAATTTTATGATAATTATTTTGATTTTTTAAATATTTTTTTATAATTATTTGTTAACGCGGGATTTTATAATAATTTTATGTTAATAATAATATTATTATGATTTATATTTATATTAATATAATATTAATATTTATTGTTATTAATATTATTATAATATTAATATTGTTAATTAATAATATTATTATTATCTTTAATAATAGTATTATTATGTTAATATTAATATCATTATAATATTAATATTTATTATTACATTATTATAATATTTTGACTATTGTTACTTAAATCTATTTTAAAATCCAGATATTATTATATCTGATTTATTTTAAAATTGTTAATTACTTTTAAATATTAATTATTTTAAAGTATTTAAAAATTACTTTTAAACCTATTTAACTTAGGAAAATCATAACTTTCTTGTTTTAAATCAAATTTTGATGCACAATACCTCGTTCTTTTCAGAAAAATGTGAATTTTAATTTAAAATTATTTTTTGTATCTGATTCTATCTTTTCTAGATGTTTTCTGTATTACTTTATTATTTAACTATTTAAATATTATTTAATTAATATAATTAATTATTTTAAAATAAAATTATTTTAAAATCCCTTGGTGGCCAGTAAATCTCCCATGAATATAACATGAACTTACTTTCAATTAACTTATTTTCAAAACTATGTATTTATTTGATTAATATATATGTGTATTTTAAGGTATTTTAAAATTACATATATGGTTAAATCATTTAATAATTGGGAGATTCACTCTTGGAATTTTAAACCTAGGTCTATATGAAGAGAAATTCATGTGGGAGAAGGATTAGTGAATGATTGTGTCCCAATCATTCACTAATCACTTCATTAGGTTTCTTTACTTAGCATTTTTGTAGTCCTTGCATGTGTAGGTTGCACAAGCACTTAGCCTAGGCTCGCCTAGATCTAAGGACATGTTTTGGTATGTTTATATTTGCTGCATTCACCCTCTATGTTGTGCCTAAGGATTAGTTACTTTATTTTATTCGTATATAACATAGTGACACCTTAAGGACAACAATTAAGGACCGTCTAGCGAACTTAGAATATTTCTAGGAACTAGGATATATCCCGGATTACTGTTAAACTTTAGACATTAACCTTTAGTGATATCTAGAACCCCCTAGAATTTTCTAGGAGTTTTCTGGACTCATTAAAATACTTAATTAGTAAACCCTAATTTACCCATTAATTAAGCATTAGAAACTTCAGAAAAATCTAATAAATCCATTTTAAATCAGAAAAATACCCATAATACCTCAAACTCTTCAAAATTTAGTCCCCAACCTTAGATAATTAGGGTCACTTAATTGGATATTAATCTAAACTTTAATTCAACCTTAATGTAAAATCACCTTTTTGCTTTAATTAACTCTTTAAAAATTATTAAAAATCTCAAATTTTCCCCAAACACTTGAGAACACCTCCTTAGGTCATTTCTGACCTTTGGGGGTGATTCCAATCAGTTTGGAGCTGATTTGGGCCAAAACCCCCAAAGTACCCCTAATTAGGCAATTTCGATAATTCCTTTAATTGCCCCAACTTCTAAAAATCATAACTAATTACAGAAAACTCCAAAATGGGCAAACTAAAATGCATTCAGCTCTAATTAAAGTATAATATTTATTAAAAATATTAGGTGTCCAGAAATCAACTTAAAGCAAAAAAGTTAACTTTCAGGTCAATCGTAGCCTAGAGTCTAGGGCCTGAAACTTCTAAAATTCATAACTTTGCGTAGGAAACTCCAAATCCAGCAAACTCAAAGGCATTCAACTCATTAGGGTCTAGTATTTATTAAAAATATTAAAATTTAGAAATCAACTTAAATCAAAAAGTCAACAATCCGATCATCTTAGTTTAAAACAAGACTAAAACTTCATAAATTCATAACTTTGGATAGAAGAGTCCAAATTAGGCATACTAACTGTCTAACTGATCAGGTTAAGGTATAGTATTTTATAAAAATATTAGCTATCCATAAATCCTCTTTAATCAAAAAGTCAATTTTGGACCCTCCTTAGCTTAGAGTATAGGTGGACCCCGAACCTCCTAAAACTCACTAATGCAATTTAAACTTTAAATATTGTCACCCTAAGAATTAAAACTGACCTACACATCAAATCAACAAAATGGATCCTAATTCACTAATATTTATACTTTAATTAAAACTCCCTCCTCAGACCTGTAATAAATATGGACAGTAGGTAATTGTAACTAACTACCCAGCTTAGGACCTACCTCAGCCATACAGGCTTCTACACACACTATAGAATTATTTACTAGGGCACCACTCCTAGACTTAGGTTAGGCCAGTGTTTACTTTTCCTGCTGTGTGCCGAGCTTTTTCGGATTTCATTGCATGTTGTGATTGAACTATTGATGTGTTTGCTTACTTTTACTGCACTCTGGGATTAATGTGATTGCACGATAGACTACCCATAGGTTAGGATCGATCTTGATACTAATGATATTGTCTACAGGTGGCCATGCTCATGCAGTACTAAATATAAGGGGGGCAATAATTATCATTTAAATGTTAATGATGTTTTATGCAGGCGCTTTAGAAATTACTCAGCCCCCCTAAATAAATGAGGGCTAATTAAAAATTATTATAAATTGCTACAGGTGCTCCAAAATTGTTTAGCCCTCAAATAATTAAGAGCATGGCTAAGTGTGGCTGTGATGAGTATTTTTATTTTTTCCTATAATTGCTTGTGATATATTAAACTGTTTGTGATGATTTTTATTAGGATAACCTGGCAGGAGAGTCTAGAATTTATTATTTTCCATTAATGTAATCATTTGTAATATTGGTATTGAGTTGTGAAAGTTCATTTTGAGTGGGGATACTAGGACCCAAAGGTTGGATTCCAAAGAGGAAAGGACACCTAATATTAGGATGGTCCTTTTCTATTTAGAAATCCAAATTTGGATCATTCTACTACTTGAAGAACCCAAGGAAGCTGAGATCCAAGGAGTCCAACGAAGCTGAGACCCGAGGAGTCCAGGAAAGAGGAGATCAAGAAGATGAAGACCAAGCGTATCCCACTCAAAATAACTTGCGTATGTTCTAGGATTAGAAATCCGGGTTGTTGGCAGTGGTGCCCGGCCACTTTATTTTCTGCAGACCCTGGGTTGTAATTAAGGACAGTTGGCCTATGGATATTTATTAATTTGTTTGGATAATTTTGATGTGTTTTGTTAATGATTGTGTGCCTCTAGGGTTGATTGCTTTTCTTAGTTTCTTGATGTTTTGCATGTCGCTTTTATTTTAGCCTAGATTTCGTTAGGCTCTCTAAGGACTAAAACCTTTTCTACTTGTAACCAATATTCAAAATTTTAAGGTTTAAATAATTTAGAAATTTGACGACCTAGGGAATTTGCAGAATCGTCCAGGGTTACATGCATATTATTATATTTCTCTCTTTCCTTCCGTAAGACACTTCCTCGCCCTTCGGGTAGAGTCTGGATATTCTGACCTATGAGGATGAGGTGCCAGACCTGGGGAAGCCCAGTCTAATTCTAAAAATTAATTTTTATAAGCCTTTTTAAAATCCTGTGCATATCTGATTTTGATACTTCAACTAGCATGCATTGCATTAGAAACTAACTAAAGTAAAATTTTGATTGCATTAGCTCTAGGAGCATTCACCCAACATCAGTCCGGGGCCAATTAGGAGAGTCTCTAGATGTCGGCCCCCTCTTCCAATGAACCATAACCTACCCACCCATCTTTCATAAAATGACTGGACATCATGGTTTTAAAATGATTAGGTGGTTAGCTGGCTCCCCCTTCCAGGCCATGGTAAGTCCAGGATTTATATTGCATTAGCTAGGACACGGGTGTTAGTGTTATATAGAACGCTAAACCCACTAGATTCAGGATTCAAGGCTACTATTGTTTCGTAGTATCTGTCTTCCAGAGACCATAAGCCCTACATATTCGCGTCACATGGATGGCGCCACCTTCATGTTTCTCTCCTGTATGCTCTGAGTGCATGACCTTTATTTTATCCAGTTTCTTCTCACTATCTTAGTCCCTCCGGATGCCGATCTGAGCCGTGCATGTTGACTAAGCTTAGTTGAACCTTTCTTTCCCTTTGAGTAGGATTTTCTAGTCTTCTCCCTATATGCCAATCCCAATTTGGGAAGAATAATGTAGAATCCTTAATCGAGAGTATTCTCAGGCCCCGACTTGAGATTTAATTAACCACGGGGGCTTACGCCTGTGGGAAACCGAATCCCACTCTCAAATAAACCCCATTCGAGCTAATGTATCGGGTGGGGGAATCCTGTTGTGATTAGATCGTACATGTTGTTATCCATCGGAGTGTGCTGGTGAGAGCCACTATCCTCAATGGTTAATCATATGTGTGATCGAATCTGCCCTCCCATTGGCCAGATACTGCCTCCCCCGCAGGGCGGTGTTCTGTTGTCCTCTCGGAGGTCCATAGGTTTCTGGCTACCACGGTGGGATAGGTTTCTCTCTCCATCTTTGGATTCTATATTATTCTTTCTTGTGTGTACTTCAGGATTGGTACTTCTTAGATTAGGTCCGTCCCACTCTTAGTTAGGATCCTTCGTTAGTTAGGATCATTTTTTTTCTTAGTTAGGGTTTCCCCCCTGGCTATGTTCATTTCCTTCAGGCCTATTGGGTCATTCTGTCCCTTATCCATTCCTTCTGCTTTTGAATCATTATCTTTTACTAATCATTATAACTTTATCTTTTGTTCTTCTTAGCAGACAGTGTTATGGCTTCCTTCGTGCCTTCTATTACCTTCCGCTTTGGTACTGATGCCATGGTGACACTTCCTGAGTATCTGCTGGCCAGTCCTTTTACTGGAGGAATAACTTTTGGTTCCTTCACCGACTCGGCCTTCGCCACTCTTGGCGGGCCAACCCCTGTTGAGGCTGCTGCCTTTTCTCCTCCCCAGAGGAGAGGTCATGCAGCTATGTGCCCCTTGGACGTCTAATTGCTCAGCGGACAGCCCAGGCACAGGCTCATCCTACTCCTGTTCTACATGTTGTTCAGACTGCCCCGGCCCCTTAGTGCCAGCATGCAGTAGTTATCCCTGTTGTTATTTCGGCAGAGGCAGCTCGTGTTCGGGTCCCCCCTCCTTCTTCCTCTAGGAAGAGGGGTACCCAGACTGAGGCCCCTTCGCCTTCCTCTAGTCGGGTTTCTATTTTTGCTCGTTTGTCTCACCTAGAGACTGTCGGGCAGACCCCGACGCTTCTTGTAGCTCCTGCTCCCCCTGTCGCTCAGGCAGTGGGTTCAGATGTTGCTTCGTCTTCAACCTTTGGCCTTGGGAGAAGGGCCCGTAGGAATAGAAATCGTAGACTCCGGTTAGCTGCATCTGAGGCAGATAGACAACAGATGGCAGATTCGTTGGCTCACCAGGAGACAGTTCAGAGGAGAGTGGTCCCCAAGAAGCGGGCACCACGACCAGTTTTTGTTACACCCAACCCAGAGGTTGTAGTAGCACATGAGATAGAAGCAGTTTATGGAGGACGCTTCTCTCCGCTGACACACAGTGGTGATGAGGAGGACATCGCTTGTATTGCGGTGACCTCTCCTGTTACCACTGCTTTACCACGTGCTAGGGTTCCTAGGGATGATGCTGCTCGAACCCTCTCTTAGAGGATTCGAAGCATTATCTGCTTAGCGCGGGGTCAAGGCCCTGTCAGTCAAGAGAGGTTACTCTGACAGATTTCTCAGGCGTTCGTTCACTTGCAGAGGCAGAGGTACTAGTGGCGGAGAGGACAGCCGCCACGGCAGCCAGTTAGTTCAGTCCCTTCAGTTAGACCGCAAGCAGTTGCTCCCGCTGTTGGATGACCCTCAGGTCATCATGGATGAAGACAACAGCTGGAGCTTACTAGACCTCAGTTTAGTTCAGTTATGGTAGCCACTCAGTAGTCAGCTGTTCCCACTGGGTCCCGTCGTAGCAGATGGGTATGGAGACGACGACAGGCAGACTCTCCTGTCGAGGCAGTACAGTTAGTTGAGGTAATTAGGTAGTTGGAGATAGTTGTTCCTTCGAATTAGAGGCAGTTCTGATGGTCTATAATACAGTAGCAGATGTTGATGTTATAGTCCCTCCCGATGGTTCACCAACCCAGGGAGAGGTAGTTTCAGCTCATAGCCCCCGTAGGATTTCTTCCCCTATGGGTCCATATATAGAAGCGCTTTGTCAGACCTTCTCTGAGGACACACTCGAGGAGGATATAAATGAGGATGTACCAGTACATCGAGTGTGTGTGATTACTAGACGAGGCCTTTCAGATGAGTAGAGAGAGGTAGATAATGATGATGAGCAGGGAGAAGCCGAAGTAGGTGGATCTCCCAGGTTAGTTGATACAGAAGCTACAGTTTTAAACCTTCAGACTTAGATGTCAGAGATGGTTAGAGCCATGGCAGCGATGATCGCTCAGTTGACAGCTTTAGGGGTCGTGCCCTAAGTTGCAGGCGTAGGTACTCCTACTACGTCCAGGGATGAACCAGTAGTACCACCTGTAGTAACACCAAACCCTATGGGAGTGGATATGGTCCAGAGAGCAGTTCTAGTGGCACCTATGGTAGTTACTTTCACTACCTCAGTTCAGAGTCAGTAGCTCAGTTGTCAGCGGGACAGATTCAGGATTTGATTGCCCAGAAGGTCGAGCAGGCTATTTCCTCCAGGAAGTCTGGAGAGGTAGTTAGTAGGGGGAGACATTACACAGTTGAGTACTGAGCAGGAGTCTTACCCCCCTGGTTTGTCCCTCCTATGTTTAGAGTTTTTGATGGATTTGGAAACCCAGGGCAGCATGTGGCTCAGTACCAGGCCATATGTTGCAACATAAGAGGGAATGATGCTTTGATGTTGAGATTGTTCATCAGCAGTTTAGTTGGGGTGGCATTTTCTTGGTACGCCGACCTCCCCAACGACTCAGTTCGCACATTTACAGAGTTAGAACAGCTTTTTGTTCAGAGATTTGTTAGTGCAGAGCACCAGGTTACAGTTGGAGAGTTAGTTGTGGCCAGGCAGCGGCCCCGTGAGACTCTACCGGATTATATAGTCAGATGGAGGAACCTTAGTTTACAGTGTGAGCCTCAATTACAGGAGCAGCATGTAGTAGAAATTACCCGCTTTTCTAGGTTTCTTTCTTGCATGTGTGTGGCCTGATTTCGCTAGGCTCTTTAGGAATAATTCTTTTCTACTCGTAATAAAATTCTAAAATTTTAAGAATTAAATAATATAGAAACCTAACGATCTAAGGAATAGCCGGAACCATCCGGGGTCGCATGCATATTATTGCATTTCTCTCCCTCCTTGCTATAAGACACTTCCCTGCCTGCGGGTAGAGTCCAGATAATCCGACCTATGAGGATGAGGTGCTGGATCTGGGGAAGTCTAGTCTTTTCTAAAAAATTATTTTATAAGCCTTTTTTAAAAATTTCATGCATATCTAATTTGGAGATTTTAACTAGCATGCATTACATTAGAAACTAACTAAATTAAAATTTTAATTGCATTAGTTCTAGGGGCATACACCCTACATAAGTCCAGGGCTATCTAGGAGACTCTCTAGATGTCGGCCCTACTTCTAATAACCAAACTACCTACCCATCTTTCATAAAGACCTGGACAGCATGGGTTTTATGCGACTAGGTGGTTAGCTGGCCTTCATTTTCAGGTAGGATATAAGTCCAGGATGCATTAGCTAGGACACGAGTGTTAGTGTTGTGCAGAACACTAAGCCCACTAGATCTAGGGTTCAAGGCTACTACTACCGGTGTCTCGTAGTATGCCTTATCGGTGGGTAAGTCTCCTTTCTTTCAGGGGCTATAAATCCTGCCTATCTGCGTCACATGGATGACGCCACCTCCATCTTTCCCTCCTGTATGCTCTGAGTGAATGACCTTTATTTTATCCAATTTTTTCTCACTATTTTAGTCCTTCCGGATGTTGATCTGAGTCGTACATATTGACTAAGCCTAGTTGAACCTCTCTTTCCCTTCGAGTAGGATTTCATAGTCTTCGCCCTAAATGCCAATCCCAATTTGGGATGAATAATGTAGAATCCTTAATCGAGAGTATTCTCAGGCCCCGGCTTGAGATGTAATTAACCACGGGGGCTTGCACCCGTGGGAAACCGTTGTGATGATAAGGTCACATATATTGTTACCCATCGGGGTGTGCTGGTGGGAGCCACTATCCTCAATGGTTAATCGTATGTGTGATCAAATTTACCCTCCCATTGGCAACAAATACTGTCTCCCCTCACTGGGAGGCGGTGTTCGTTAGTTCCTTTCGGAGGTCCACAGGTTTCTGGCGACCACGGTGGGCCCATACTAACTGATGGGCCCCCTTGGTCTAGTTACAAAAGTCTTGGCCTCTTGGCAGGGAAGATAGACATCCAGTAGTGCAATTTTAAAGCATCGTACTAGGGTTCGCTTGTCGAGTGAAATAGAAGAAACTCTCCCGATGGTATCTCGCCCCAATCGCCTGAAATAGCTCCAATGGGAGGGATGCGTGACATCATGAAAACTATTAGGGATTTCGTTTTGAATGTGAAACTCTCTAAATAAAATAATTTTGAGTATGGGATGTAACACCACTTAATGAGTAAGGGTTAGAATGTTATGAGGAAATTTCATAGTTAAGAAATCTCAAGTGTGTGATTTGTGACCTCCTGGGAGTTTTGGGATTTAGGAATTTAAAAGAGAAACTTCTTAAACAAAAAATTTTTGAGTAGCAGGTTTAACCCTACAAAAGGAGAAAGGGCTAGAATTTTATGAGGAAACTTAATAGTTTATCAAGCTTACATGAGGATTGGGTGACCTCTTGGGAAGTATCACGGTATTGGGTTTGGAATGTGAAAGTCTACAAACAAGAAAGTTTTGGGTATAGGGTATGCCCTTGCTTAAGTTGAAGGCTTTGAATTTATACTAAAACATCATCATAAAGCAAGCTAGAATTATAGATGGGTGACCTCCTAGAAAGTTTATGGGCTTAGGGTTTCAAATGTAAAACTCCTTAAAAAAATATTTTGAGTAAGGGGTGTAAGCCTGCTTAAAGAGAACAGGTCAAAATTTTAGGAGGAAACTTTGTAGTTAAGCAAGCTAAGGTGAGGGATTGGTGACATCTATGAATGTTTTATGGTTTAGGGTTTTGAATGTGAATCTACTTAAATAAAAAGTTTTCAGTATGATGTATAATACCACTTAAGGACAAAATGTTATAATTTAATGAGGAAACTTCATAATCAAGCAGGCTTGGGTGAGGGATGGTTAACCAACGTAATGTTTCAGAGTTTATGATTTTGAATGAGAAATATCTTAAATAAAAAAGGTTTTGAGTATGGGGTGTAACCTAACATAAGGAGAAAGGGTTAAAATTTTATGAGGAAACTTCATTTTTAAGCAAGCTCAAGTGATAAATGGTTGAAGTCATTGGAAGTTTTGGGGTATAAGATTTTGAATGTGAAATTCCCAAAAAAAAAGATAGTTTTGAGTATGGGGTGTAATGCCATGTATGTTAAAAGGCTTGGAATTTTATGTGGAAACTTCATAGTTAAGCAAGCTTTGGTAAGGGTTGGGTTACCTCCTAAGACGTTTTAGGCTTTAGGGTTTTGAAGGTGAAGCTCCTTAAATAAAAAAGTTTTGAGTATGGGGTGTAACCCTATATAAGGAGAAAGTGTTTCAGTTCTACGTGAAAACTTCTTAGTTAAGTAAGCTCAAGTGATAAATGGGTGAACTCATTGGAAGTTTAAGCGTATTGAGTTTTGGATGTGAAACTCCTTAAAAAAGAAAATTTTGAGTATATGGTGTAGCACTACATAACTTAAAAGGCTTAGAATTTCATAAGGAAATTTCATAGTTAAGCAAGCTCGGGTGAGGAATGGGTGTCACTTTGGAAGTTTTAGCATTTAAGATTTTGAATGTGAAACTCCGTAAATAAAATGGTTTTGAGTATGGGGTGTAACCCCACTCAAGGAGTAAGGGTTGAAATTTTTTAAGGAAACTTCATAGTTAAGCAATCTTGGGAGTTGGATCAATGACCTACTGGGAAATTTCATCGTTTAGGGTTTTGAATTTTAAACTTCTTACATAAAAATAGTTTGAGTATGGAGTGTAACCCCACTTAAGGATAAATGGTTAGAATTTTATGAGGAAACTTTATAATAAAGCAAGCTTGCAGTGAGGCATTGGTGACCTCCTGAAAGTTGGGGGGTTTATGACATTGAATATGAAACTTCTTAAATAAAAAGGATTTTGAGTATGAGGTGTAACCCCACTTAAGGAGAAATAAGGTTAAGATTTTTTGTGGATACTTTAGGGTTTAGAGTGCTAGGTTGAGGGATTTGGGAAATCTTTGGATACTTTGGGGTTTAGGAATTTGAATGTTAAACTACTTAAATAAATAAATTTGAGTGTGAGGTGTAATACCACTTATGGTAAAAGGTTAGAATTTTATGTGGAAACTTCATAGCTAAGAAAGCTTTGGTGTGGGATGGCAGAACATTGGGATGTTTTAGATTTTAAGGTTTTGAATGTGAAACATCTTAAATAAAAAAGTTTTGTGTATGAAGTGTAACCCTACATAAGGAGAAAGGATTGCAACTTTATAAGGAAACTTCATTTTTAAGCAAGATTAGATGATAAATGGGTAACCTCATGGGAAACTTTAGCATATATGGTTTTGAATTTAAAATTCCTAAAATAATAAAGTTTTGGGTTTGGGGTGTAACCTCACTTAATTTGAAAGGCTTGGAATTTTATGAGAAAACGTCATAGTTAAGCAACCTCAAGAGAAGGATAGGTGAACTCCTAGGAAGTTTTATGGTTTACGGTATTGAATGTGAAACTCTATAAATAAAAAGGTTTTAAGTAGGGGGTGTGAACCCACTTATGGAGAAGGGGTTAGAATTTTATAAAGAAATTTTAGAGTTTAGCAAGCTCGGGTGATGGATGGGTGACCTCCTTGGAAATTTTGGGGTTTAAAGTTTTGAAAGTTAAACTCCTTAAATAAAAATGTTTTGAGTATGGGGTGTAGCCCTATATTAGAACAAATGGTTGGAATTTTATGAGAAACCTCATAGTTATGCAAGATTATGTGAGAAATCAGTGACCTCAAAGGATGTTTTGGGGTGTAGGGTTCTGAATGTGAAACTCCTTAAAGAAAATGGTTTTGATTATGGGGTGTAACCCACCTTAACTTGAAGGCTTGCAATTTTATGAGGAAACTTCATAATTATACAAGCTTGAGTGTGGGATGTATAGCCTATTGAAAAGTTTCATGGCTTAAGGTTTTGAATGAGAAACTACTTAAATAAAAAAAAAAGTTTTGAGTATGGGGAGCATCCCCACTTAAGGAGAAAATATTGGATTATTATGAGGAAAGTTCATTTTTAAGAAAGGTTGAGAGATCGGTGACTTCCTAAATTTTTTTGGGGGTTTAAGGTTTGAATGTAAAACTCCATAAATAAAAACGTTTTGAGTATTGGGTGTTACCCCATCTATGGAGAAGTGGTTGGAACTTTATGAGGAAACTTCATAGCTTTGCAAGATTGAGTAAGGGATGTGTGACATTCGGGGAATTTTTGAGAATTTGGTTTTGAATGTGAAACTTCATAAATTAAGAAGTTTTGAGTGTGGGGTGTAACCCCACATATATAGTAAGGGTTAGAATTTTGTGAGAAAATTTCATAGTTAAGCAAGCTCCAATGTGGAATCAATATCATCTTGGGATTTTTCAAGGTTTTGTGTTTTGAATGTGAAACTTCTTAAATAAATAAGTTTTTGAGTATAGGGTGTATCCCCACATAAGGAAAAAAGGGAATGCATTCTATGTAGAAACTTTATACTTAAGAAAGTCAGGTTTGGGATGGATAACCTCTAGTGAGGTTTTGGAATTTAGGGTTTTGAATGTCAAACTGCTTAAATAAAAAGTATTGAGTATGAGTTATAACCCCTCTTAAGGAGAAAAGTTTAGAATTTTGTAAGGAAACTTTAGAGTTAGGCAAGCTTAGGTGAGTGATGACTGACCCTAGGGATATTTTGATGTTGAAGGTTTCGAATGAGAAGCTCCATAATAAAAAAAAATTTTATAAGGGTTGTAACCCTACATAAGAAGAAAGGGTTGGAACTTTATGAGGAAACTTCATAGTTAAGCAAGCTCTGGTGATAAATGTGTGACATTATGGGAACTTTTAGGGTATAGGATTTGGAATGTGAAACTCCTTAAATAAGAATGTTTTAAGTATGGGGAATAACACCACTTAAGTTTAAATAGTTTGAATTTTATGAGGAAACTTCACAGTTAAGCAAATTCGGGTGAGGGATGGGTGACCTCCTCGGAGGTTTTTGGGTTTAGGGTTTTGAATGTGAAACTCCTTAAATAAAAAAGCTTTGAGCATGTGGTGTAACCCCCCTTAAGTTTAAAGGGTTAGATTTTTTTAAGAAAACTTTATAGTTAAGCAAGCTAGGGTGAGGGATCGATGACCTCCTTTAAAGTTTGGGGTTTAGGGTTTAAAACTGAAGCTCCTTAAATAATAAGTTTAAGGTATGTGGTAAAACACTACCAAAGGAGTAAGGCTTAGAATATTATGAGGAAACATCATAGTTAAGCAACCTCAAATGTTGGATCATAGATTTCTTGACAAGTTTTAAGGTTTAGAATTTTGAATGTTAAAATCCTTTTCAAAAATGTTTTTGAGTATAGGGTGTAACCCCACTTAAAGAAAAAAGGGTATTATTGTTATGTGGAAACTTTATAATTAAGCAAACTCTAGTAAGGGATGAGTGACCTACTAGGAAGCTTTTGGTTTATTGTTTTGAATGTGAAACACCTTTAAATAAGAAAAAAAATTCTTATGGGGTGTAACCGTCTTATGGACAAATGGTTGGAATTTTATGAGGAAAATTCATAGTTAAGCAAGCTAGGCTGAAAGATTGGTGACATCCTGAGATGTTTTAGGGTTTAGGATTTTGAAAGTGAAACAGCTTAAATAAAAGGTTTTATGTATGAGGTGTAACCCCACTTAAGGAGAAAGGGTTTGAATTTTATGAAGAAGCTTTAGAGTTTTGCAAGCTTGGGTGAGGGATGGCAAACCATGAGGATATTAAAGATTTTGAATGTGAAACTCCTTAAAGAGAAATCATTGGAATTTTATGAAGAAACATCATAGTTAAGCTAGCTAGGGTTAAAAATGGTTCACCGAATGGGAAATTTTATGGAATAGAGCTTTAATTGTGAAGCTCCTTAAATAAGAAAGTTTTGAGTATGGGGTGTAACCCCACTTAACTTAAAAGGCTTGGAATTTTATGAGAAAACTTCATAGTAAAGCAAGCTTTGGTGAGGGATACGTCACATCCTCAAAATTTTTGGGGATTGGGTTTTGAAAGAGAAACCCTTTAAATAAAAAAGTTTTCAGTACGGGGTGTAACACCACTTAAGGAGTAAGGGTTAGATTTTTATGATGAAACTTCATACATAAGCATACTGAGGTGTTGGATTTGTGACATCTTAGAAAAGGTTCAAGGTTTAGGATTTTGAATGTTAAATTCCTTATGTAAAAAAGTTTTGACTATATGGTGTAATCCCAATTAAGGAAAAAATGGTTGAAATGTTATTTGAAAACTTTATAGCTAAGAAAGCTCGGCTAAGCGATTGGTGACCTCCTGAGAAGTTTCCGGCTTTAGGATTTTAAATGTGAAACTCCTTCAAAAAAAACTTTTTCAGTATGGGGTGTAACCCTACTTAAGTAGAAAGTTTTAGAATTTTATGAGGAAACTTCTTAGTTAAGCAAGCTAGGGTGAGGGATTAGTGACTTCTTTGGATATTTTGGGGTTTAGGATTTTGAATGCAAAACTTTTTAGGCAAAAAGTTTTAAGTATGAGGTGTAACCCCACTTATGGAGAAAGAGTTCGAATTTTATAAAGAAATTTCAATATTAAGCAAACTTGAGTGAGGGATGGCTGACCCTAAGTTTGTGTTAGGGTTTAAGGCTTTAAACTGAAACTCCTTAAATAAAAGGTTTTGAGCATGAGGTGTAACCCTACATAAAGAGAAAGGATTGGAATTTTATGAGGACACTTCATAGTTAAGAAAGCTCAGGTAAGGGATGGGTGACCTCTAGGAATGTTTCTGGGTTTAGGATTTTTTATTATAAAACTCCTAAATAAAAAAGTTTTGAGTATGTGGTGTAACCCAATTATGTTTAAAGGGTTTGAATTTTATAAGGAAACTTTATAGTTAAGCAAGCTAGGGCGATGGATCGGTGACCTCCTGAAAAGTTTTGGGGTTTTGAATTTTAAAGTGAAACTCCATAAATAAAAAGTTTTGAGTATGGGGCATAACATTACTTAAGGAGAAAGGGTTAGAATTTTATGAAGAACCTTCAAAGTTAGGCAAGCTTGGGGATTGAATTAGATACTTTCTGAGAAGTTTTGGGGTTTAGGATTTTAAAATTTAAAATCCATATGTAAAATTTTTTTTTTTAGTATGGAGTGTATTGTCATTTAATGAAAAAAGAGTTGGAATTTTATGTGGAAACTTCATAGTTATACAAGCTCAGGTAAGACATGGGTGACCTCTTGGGAAGCATTAGAGTTTAGTGTTTTAAATGTGAAAATCCTTTAAATAAAAAAGTTTTGAGTATGGGGTATCACAATACTTAATGAGAAAGGGTTAGAAATTTTTGAGGAAACTTCATAGTTAAGAAAGTCAGGGTAAGGGATTGGTGGCATCTTGAGATTCTTTGGAGTTTAAGATTTTGAATGTGAAACTACATAAATAAATATTTTTAAAGGTGTAACCCCACTTAAAGAGAAAAGAGTTTTGATTTATGAGGAAACTTTATAGTTAACCATGCTTAGGTGAGGGAAGGAAGACCCTCGGGATATTTTGGGGTTTAAGATTTTGAATGTGAAAATTCTAAAATAAAAAATTTTGAGTTGGGGTGTAACCCAACATAAGGAGAAAGGGTTAGAATTTTAAGAGAACTTTATTATTAAGCAAGCTCAGGTGATAAATGGGTGACCTCATGGGATATTTTTGGGTATAAGATTTTGAATGTGAAACTCCTTAAATAAGATAGTTTTGAGTATTAAGTGTTACCCCACTTAAGGAGTACGGGTTAGAATTTTATGAGGAAACTTCTTAGTTAAGTGAGCATGAGTATAGAATCAAGGACCACTTTGATGTTTCAGGGTTTATCTTTTTTAGTGTGAAACTCGTTAAAAAAAGTTTTTGGGCAGCGATGTAACACCACTAATGGGCTGAAGGCTCCCAATGCTGACACTACTCAGGAAGGAGAGATCATTACCAAATTCATTTCTAACTTTTTTAGAATGAAATGGAGTAGACAAGATATTGTTGGAGAGGGTTGGCCCTCTCTGAATAAGCATAAGGATATTGTTAGTAACTATTATAATCTGCTTGATAAAGACGTGTATGAAGAGGAAATTTGGGTTGTGGTTAAATCATTTGGCAGAAACAGAGCTTCGGGAAGAGATGGGATCACAGCATCATTCTTTAAGAATTTTTGGAGCTTAGTTAGTAAAGAAGTAGTGGGAGCTTGTTAGGAGTTCTTAAGAACGGGTGATATGATGGAAGAATGGAAGGAAACAGTGGTTATTCTACTTCATAAGGTAGATCAGCCGGACCACCCTTCTAAGTTGAGACCAATTAGTCTTTGCCAAATGATTTATAAGATTGTTGCCAAGGTGATTGTGAATAGGCTCAAGATGATTCTTCCTTTGATTATTTCGGAGGAGCAGGCTACTTTTGTTCCTTGTTGATCTATTTTGGATCATTGCCTTATTGCTCAAAAGTTGATTAATAAATTCAAGACGTCAACTGCCAAAAGTGGGATGCTTGCTTTGAAGATTGATATGGAACAAGCATATGATAAAATGAGTTGGGAGACGCTAGAGTTGGTTCTCATTAGGATGGGATTCCCCAATGGTTTCAAGAGTTTGGTGATGAATTTTATTAGAGATTCTAAATTTTCATTACTATTTAACGGGCAGTTAATTGATTATATTACTACTGAATATGGATTCAGGCAAGGGTTTCCATTATCACTATACCTGTTCATCCTCTATTCTGAATTACTTTCTTTGGCATTGCAACAAAAGGAGTACATTAGGGGTGATCCAATCTCGGTGGGGGGACCTTGTGTCTCTCATCTGTTATATGCCAATGACATATATGTGTTTGCAGGTGTTTCTAGAGTTGAGATAGGATATATTACTGCTATGTTGTAGGAATACTGCTTGTGGATTGGGCAGAAAATAAACTATGGTTAATCTGTTGTATTATTTTGTAAAGGTATACCGAAATGGAAGACAAAGAGATTTGCTACTTAATTGGGTTTAAAAAGGTGGTGGAGTTTGATTACATGGGCATTAACCTATCATTTAAAAGGGTTGGCATAGCAGATTTCAATCCACTTATCCAGAAAATAAAATCTAAGGTGATAGCTTGGGGTAGCAGGTAGTTATCAATGGCAAGAAGATTGATTTTAATAAATGCTACTCTGATCCCATCCTTGATGTATACTATGACTCATACTCTAGTTCCAACGTTTGTTCTTTTGGAAGCTAAGAAGATAGCGAAAGACTTTCTTTGGGATAAGGGAGTTAATAAAAGGGGAATGTACTATGGTGCATGGAAGGTGGTATTTAGACCCCTTAAAATGGGTGGTTTGGGTATCCATGCTTCTTTTAAATGGATTTGGGCCACTTAGAGCCAGGATTTTGTGGAATTTTCTATCCAAACCTGATGGTATCCTAAAGAAGTGCATTTGTGCTACGTATGGTAAAAATCATTGAATGAATGATGCTAAGAGAAATGTTTCTGCATCTTGGAAGATTCTTTGTCATTGTGCAGATTGCTTGGAGGGTTGTATAAGATGGAAGGTCAAGGATGGGAAGTGCATTGATATCTTGAATCAAGTGTGGGTTTGGGATAAAGCTATAAGTGATTGGACCACTTTTGCTAATGTGGAAAGGCTGGAAGGAATGAAGGTTTATCAATTGATATCACCAAATGTGAGCTAGGATAAAGCTAAGATATTGAACCTGTTTGGAGAGATTTTGGGAGAAGTAATTTGTGATATTCATGTCCAAGAGAATGAAGATGAAGACAATATGGAGCTTATCAAGGTGCCAATTGGTAGATCAACATCTTCTATTGTCTACGAAGAGAGGTTCAAGATGGGGAAAGATTTGGTGGGTAGTATTTACAAACTCAAGCTTAATCCAAGAGTTTGACTGTTCTGGTGGAGGGTGTATAGAGGGATTATTCCTACTACAGATTGGATGATTAGGCTTGGTCTGCAAGAGAGTGAGGGATGTCCTTTTGGTTGTCATAATAATGAGGATTTAGATCATATTACAGTGAGGTGTAAGAAACTGAATATGATCTTCTTAGCACTTGAAAAATGGGGCTTTGGTTTGCCTAAGTTCAGAAATCTTGAAGAACTTCAAATGGAGATTAAAAGGTGCATAAGAGAAGAGTTCCCTTGGGCTGTTTTGTACTTCAACAGTGTGTTCTTGTGCTGGAAAAATAGGAATGATAAGAAGCATGGTAATGTCTATCCGTCTCTTCTCATGATTGCTAGAAATGTTATGGAGATGATGCATCAGAGAAAGAGTTTTAGTAATTCAGAGCATTGGGATTCCATCCAACCTAGTGGGTTGTCTTCTCACTCATGGTGTTCCCCCCCCGAATTGGTTGAAATTTAACGCAGATGGAGCACTTAATAGTAATAATGAAGGCGGTATAGGATTAGTGGTTCGGAATAACCAGGGTAAACTGATATTGGCGGCTGGATGGAGCATTGTGTATTGGGATAGCTTATAGGTGGAGCTTCTTGCTATGCAATTCATTGGATAAGTTGTTGAAAGATAAATGTTTGGAATGCAAGGAGTCTTGATTGAAGGGGACAATGAAAGTGTTATTGTGGAATTTTTGGAATATATATCATTTACATTTGCTTCAAGAATTTCTTAATATTCTTGGGTTTAGGGTTTAGGGTTTTGAATGTGAAACTCATTAAATAAAATGTTTTGACAATGGGTTATATCCCCACTTAAGGAAAAAGAGTTAGAATTTTATGAGAAAACTTTATAATTAAGTAAGCTTGGGTGAGGGATGCATGAATCCTCGAAATTCTTCAAGATCTGGTTTTGAATGTGAGACTCCATAAATAAAAAAGTTTTAAGTATTAACCCCACTTATAAAGTAAGGGTTATAATTTTGTGAAGAAACTTTAATGTTAAGCAAGCTCGGGTGTTGGATCAGAGACCTCCTAGAAATTTTTAGCATTTAACATTTTGAATGTTAAACTTCTTAAATAAAAATGTTTTTAGTATGGGGTGTAACCCCACTTAAGGAGAAAGGGTTAGAATTTTAAGAGGAATCTTTAAAGTAAAGCAAGCTCGTGTGAGAGATGCGTGACCTCCTAGGAAGTTTTAGGGTTTAAGGTTTCTAATATTAAACTTTTATATTAAAAAAGATTTTGAATATGACGTTTAATCAAACTTAAGGAGAAAGAGTTAAAATTTTATGAGGAAACTTCATAGTTAAGCAAGTTATGGAGAGGGATTTCTAACACCCATGGATTCTTCAAGGTTTAAGGTTTTTAATGAGAAACACCATAAAAAAAAAGTTTTGAGTATAAGGAGTAACCCTACATAAGGAGAAAGGGTTGGAATTTTATGAAAAAACTTCATTGTTAAGAAACCTTGGGTGATAAATGGGTAACCTCACAAGAAATTTTGGGCTATAGACTTTTTAATGTGGAACTCCTTAAATAAGAACTTTTTAATTATGGGAATTAACCCCACTTAAGTTGAAAGGAATGATATTTTTTGAGGAAACCTCATTGTTAAGCAAGTAGGGTGAGAGATTTTTTTTGTTCAAACCCACAAAGGGGCCTACACATTAATTAAAAAAGAAATTACAAGATCCATAAGGTGGACCGTCTTCTCACTACTACTCAGAAGAGCTACAAAACAAGTAAAAAGAAACCCTACGAGCCAAAAGTCACATCTAAGCAAAATTATACAATATCTTAGTAACAATCTAAGGTGGCTAGGAGCCAACACCCAAAAAAGAAAGATTTAATTAGACGCAATAATCATAATCATTCTGCAAAACAAGGTTAACTTGCAACCCAATGAAGCAAGCCACTTCACCTGCACAAAATAAAGGCTTCAACACAAATTGGTAATGTAAGGAATAGCATAGTAATAGAACAGGAAGTAGGATAAATTGAATGCATTATAACATGCATAATAAAAAAACTAGAGAGAAGATGAATGAGATAAGTGAGATAGGTTAAAGCAATAGTATCTTTTCACCACTTGTAGATGAGTGAATTAGCAACCTGCCAAAAATACAGAAGCACATTGATCTCATTACCAATGATAGTAAAATAAACCCGATAGTAGCACTCCAATAGCACAAGGAAATGGACAATGACCTGTACAGGCTGCAGAAAGAGCATAGATAGAAAGCAACAAAAAAAAAGCTATAAACTAGAAAAAACCTAAGGAAGTTAACAACCACACAGAACAGCAGAAGGCCATAGCCCCCCCACACATACATTGAAACCTGATAATCCATCATGCCCAAGATAGAAAAGAAGATGGGCTCATAAAATCGAGAAAAAGCAAAGAAATAGCAACCCAAGCGATAAAAGTAATATAAAGAAATTGCACCATGACATAACAGCAGGAAATGGAACCCCACCAATAACAGTAATGATTACTGGAGAATAACCAATCAAACAACCACACCCTCCAATTATAAAGCAATTTATATAAATAATACATCAAAATAAACCCATAGCAATCGAAAAGGGAACTGCATAGTCACTAGCAGCCTACCAGCACAACAATAGAAAACACCAACTAATCCAAACAGATAATAGCATGTCAAAGCCAGAGAAGAAAATGACCCCTCAACAAACTCAAAATTGGTTAACATCCCATGAGAAATAACATAGAGCATCAAACCAATGCCTAGAGATAAACCACAAAAATCCACATAGCAAAAAATAAGGTTTAAACTATCCCAGCTTATAAAACTCCAGAGGCGACTAATAATATAAACCCAAAACTGAGCAACAGGAAAGCTGAGATTAAATGGCCAATCAAGCTCAAGAATGTAGTATTTTTTTTTTGAAGGGAAATGCGATAATGCATTAAAAATCAAACATAAACCTATTACAACTTATTCAAATAAAACCTAAAGAATCACATTCCTCCTTCAAGCAAAACAAGAAAGAAGGAGGAATCTCTACATCACTAAGATCATACCAAATAAAAGATCTATCCACGGCCAAATTAGGACAAACATCCGCTAATTTGTTACAAACTCTAGTATAGAAAGAAAACAAGACTTGGTTGAAATCCTGTAGAAAACCCAATTTCTCTTCAATTCTTCCATTGTTCTTCCAATTCTTCAAAGCTAATTGAAGAATTTTTATAATATTAAAGTTGTCACCTTCTATAATCACACCTTGAGCTTCACACATCCAATCTTGCATAATATTCTTTAAAAAATACATAGCCTCCAACTCCACTTGAGCTATGTCCCAATGCAAGTATTGAGCTCCAAAGGCTAACAAAAATCTTCCTTTGTCATCCCTTACCACGCCTCCAATCCCAGCCATGTTATTACTTTTTAGTCAAGCATCAACATTGATCTTTAACCACCCAGGTGGAGGAGGATGCCAAGAAATAGACAGCTTGCGCTGGTTGACATCCCAGTTGTCTGGGGAAAGATTAATAAAGTTGCTCACCGTAGCCATAGACACCAAGTTGGCTGCTATAACATTGTCTGTATCATCCACACCTCCTTGAACCAGCTTACATCTGCTTTTCCAAACAAGGAATACAAATGTACAATAGATATTAGCAATAATTGAGTTCAAACCAGCATACCTCTGTAACCCATCCAAGAAAGGTTTAAAGTCTTTAAACATAGGAATTTGGAAACCCCAACAATTAAGAAGACGAATCACGTTCCAAAATTTAGCACATCTCCCAGCAATGTGGCAGCTATTCTATTCCTCATTACACCATCTCGGGCAACCAGAAAGGTTGCTTAATCTTCTTTTCAACAAAAAAGTATTCAAAGGGATAGCTTCATTGTATACTCTTCACCAATAAAGTTCAACTCTCGGTCTCAGTTTTAACTTTTGCATCCATGTCCAGTGAGAAAACTCTGTATTATGATCCATTACCACTTCAAATGAAAGGGCAGCTATAGATTTACCATAATTCTTTGATTTCAGCTCCATATGATCTTTATCTCTACCAGCTTGAATCGAAATTTGAGTAATAAGCTCCACCAGGTGCTTCCCAAAAACAATCTAGAGCTGATTCAAATTCCATTCACCTTCCAAAATGAAAGAGCTTAAACTGAAGTTAGGATACACCAGATTGTTCACAAAAGTCGGCCATGTTGAAAAGCATTTGTCTAGAATCCAAGAATCAAGCATCCAATTAATAGAATTTCCATTAGAAGCATTCCACCTAATAATGTTTCTAAGATACAAAGCCCCCATGGTAATAATCTTCCATGTAGGAGAACAAGCACTTTTCACCGAATCATTCCATATATCACCTCCATATTTTCTTCTAAGAATTTGGTAAAGCAAAGATTTCGTCTTCATGAAGAAGTCCCAAGAAAACTTTGCCCGAAGAGGTCCAACCTTGGATACCACCGAGAATAACCCACGACCCCCTTCATTCGTAGGTTTGCAAAGTAACTCCCAAGAAACATAATGCAATTCTTCACTTCCATTCTTTTTATTCAACAAGAAGTCTCTACACATCTTGTCAAACTCTTTAAGTATACCCAAAGGTACTAATGAAAGAGAAGATAAAAATATTGGTAGAGAGAGAAAAGCAAATTTTACCAAAACTAACTTCCCTTCTAATGAAATACAATTTTTCCCCCAAGTGTTCAATTTGTTAGAAGAAATCTCCAAAAGATTTTGAAAATCAGAAGCCATCATCCTCCTTAAGGTTATCTTCACACCAAGATAAGTAATCTCATTTACCATGTTGAACTTGAGGATTCTTTTAATTTTCTTCTTCCTGCAATGGTTGGTATGCTTGCCAAATAGAATCATAGACTTTGATTGATTAATAATTTGTCCCGACCATTTGCAATAGTTGATAATAATGTTCTTCAACTCCTTAATCTTCCTAACATTAGCTTCCGAGAAAATTAAGACATCATCGGCATAGAGTAAATGAGATACTCTAGGAGCATTAGGAGTAATAGAAATTCCAAAAGAATTCCACTCTAGATTTATATCATCAGAAAAAACTTGAGAACATAAAATAAACAAATATGGTGACAAAGGACAACTTTGCCTAAATCCACTTTTTCCTTCAATCCAGTTAGTTTTCTTACCATTAATCAAAATGCAATATTTAGGATCATAGATACATTTCATTAATAGCTCCATAAATTTGCTAGGAAAATTAAGGTGAATAAGAACTTGCCTTAGAGTTTGCACCCTATACTATCATATGCTTGCTCCATGTCCAATTTGATAGCCAAAAGCCCTATTTTTGCTTTTGAATACTGGAATTTGTTGAATACTTCTTGAGCAAGCAAAACATGCTCTGACATGTATCGGCCTCTGATGAATGCTGCTTGATCTCCCAAAATGATCTTGTGAATAACCTTCTCCATTCTATTCAATAACATCTTAGCAATGATTTTATAAATAGTCATACAAAGACTAATAGGCCGAAAGTTAGAAGCCACCTGAGGATTTTTTATCTTTGGGATTAAGATAATCAGTGTTTCCTTCCACGAATGGTGCATTACCCTTGAAGATAGAAATTGACTAACTGCTTGCCACACATCATTCTTAATAATTTTCCAAAAATCTTTAATAAAAGAGAATGTAATCCTATCCAAACTGGGTGAGATATTCAACCCAGCCTTGTCCACCACTACCTGCATTTCCTCCGAAGTGAATTCAACACCCAGATTACTTCGATCCTCTTCACCAATAACTGTAGAAGGATTCGTCCAGCCCTCCAGTAAGCATTCCCTATGTTGCCATTTTTGTTTGAAAAAATCAGAGAATTATTTCTATATTTCAGCATAATCTTCCGTTACAAAACCTGCTTGGGTTTTGATATGACTTATCCAGTTAAAGTTTCTCCTAGCATTAGCAAATGCATGAAAATACGAAGAGTTAGTGTCCCCTACTTCCAATCATTTAGCTTTTTCTCTTTGCTTCCACCAGGTATTGAGCCGAGCTAGAGTAACATTGAGCTCATTCATTTCATATCTGAGAAGCTTCAGCCTCTCAAAAGATATCCAACCTTCAGCTTCCTCCATTTGGATTTCCAAAATCTCTTCCTTCAGCTTGTCCCGCAATAAGCTCAAATTTCTAAACTTAGCTTTGCTCCAAAAGAAAAGAGCTCTAAGAGTTCTTTTGAACTTGAAATTTAAAGATGTTGCCGGGTCATTCCCATTGTATTTCTTCCATGTTTTCTCTACAATAGCAGCAGCCCCATGGTAAGATGCCCAAACATCTTCGTAACGGATCCCTCTATTACAAAACTCCATCGATTTTAAAATTTCCAGAAGAATAGGACAATGGTCCAAAGCTATCCGAGATAGGTGTTTCACCAAGGCTAGATGGATGGAGTTCAATGCAGTGGAATTAATAAGACATCTATCCAATTTCTCTAAAATTCGAGCCCCTCTGGATTTATTATTGCACCAAGTGAACTTGGGACCCATAAACCCAACCTCATGAAGATCATTATTGATCATGAAATTCTTCATATCCATTGAGCCTTGAGACATGATGAATTTTTTCCCACCTCTTTTTTCATCTTGAGAAAGAACACAATTAAAATCTCCTCCCACCACCATAGGCTAATCATCAGAGCAATGTCTCTCTAAGCAATCCATAAGAGTTTCCTGTTCAAAGAAAAATATCCCAAGAAACTCCACCCATGGAATTGATGAGCAGCACTTAAGCTTTAAATCAGAATAATAATTGATAAAATCATAGCTTAAAACTAGTAAAACATGACACTTGGGGAAAAAGAGGAAATGATGAAAATGCTCAAGAAGAGAACAAAAACACATCAACTCACTTAAAACCCACGCTGCCAGGTAAACAATACCCATGCCACCATAAATCAAACAAGCAATCAAGGAAAAATTATCATTGAAACCATTATAATGGATGGAGAACTGACAAACAAAAATGTTAAAAAAAAGACCCTGGAATCATTAACCAAAAGAGGCTCCAGAAAAAACACATCCCCCAAGCACAAAGAAATCCTAAGCTCTAACATAGGTAAACCAATTTTGTCCAATCTAATGAGGCCTTCTAAGTGTTGGGTAAATTAAGAACACTAAAATTAAAAATATATAGGAAGATTTAAAGAAGCCATTGCTTTTTCCATTAACAATAACTAAAATAAAGGATCCTCAATACAATTTTTGATAAGGTTAATAAAAACTAAAATAAAACCAAATAATTGAAAATTTTTATAAAGAAAATTCTAGTTGATGTTCATAGGCTTTGGCGATATGTAATTTCAAAATAATGTTTCCCCTTCTCACCCTGATATCAAGGTCATGCAAAACCTATTGAGCAAGTAAAATGTTATTAGAAAAAGTCCTACCCTGAAAAAACCTATTTGGTTAGGAGAAATGGTTTTAGGAAGAAGAGGAGATAATCGATTCATGAGAATTTTAGAAATCAACTTACTAAAAAGGGTACAAAGACTAATCAGCCTCAGATTATCCCAATTATTAATGGCATTCTTTTTGGGAATAAGCACAATGTTAGTAGAAGAAAAAAACTTAGGAATTGTGTTACCAGCAAAGAAATCTAATACAACACCATAAAGATCAAGACTTAAAATATCCCAAGCCTTTTGAAAAAACTTAGTGGTAAACCATCAGGCCAAGCCACAAAGTCAGAATTCATATCACAATCTCATTAATTTCTTCAAGAGAAGGAAGTTTAGTAAGACTCATATTATCATCCTAATTAATGATATTACAAATAATACTAGGATTATTGATACGAATAGGATAAAAGTTTCTGTTTAATAACTTTTTAAAATGCTCAACTGTAGAACTAGTAATTTCCCCAATATCCTCAAATTGGCAACCATTAGAAAGAGAAATTTTATGAATGAAATTTTTAGCTCTATTTCTCTTTATCAAAGAATGAAAATACTTTACATTGTTGTCCCCTTCAATAAGGTTCTTGGAAGCAGCTTTTTGTTTCCAAAAAACTTCCTCATAAGCTTGTAAGTTAAAAAGGCAATTCTTGGCATCTTGAAGAAGTCTAAAATTCTCATCAAAAGGATGCAACTGATAATTATGCTCAATAGAATTCATGTTATCCTAAGACGCTAAAATATTAGTGAAAATATTTTTAAAAATATTTCTATTCCACCAATTAATTTTATTCTTTAATCTTTTAAGTTTAAACGACAATCTGTTCATACCCAAGATAGAGTTATCAGGGTGAAGAGGAGCATGCCAATTATCTTGGACCATGTTTAAAAATGATTTATCAAGTAACCACATATTTTGAAATCTAAATTTATGGGCAGGACTATAATGCCTCATCATAATACCAATAAGGATAGGAGATTGACCAAATAAGGTTCTATAGAGGTGCTCAACAGAGGTAGAGTTAAAAGAATTAATCCAACTATCATTAAAAAGTACATGATCCAAATGTTGCCATAAATTGCCACAATTCCAAGTAAATGTATTGCCAATAAAACCAATGTTAACTAAGATGTAATCCAAAATCATATTATCGAAATTCTCCATAGATGTATAAAGAAAGTTAGAACCGCCAAGTCTTTTAGTGGGGTTAGAGAGAGTGTTAAAATCACCACAAACTAACCAAGGAAAATTAATTAAACCTCGGAAATTAACAAGTTTCTCCTAAAGAACCTTTCTAGTAATACCAGAAGAAGTAGCATACACAAATGAAGCATAACATTTAAATTTCATGAACTCAATATTGCAATGAATAACTTGGGTGAAATCCCCAATAACTTCAATAACAATAAGATTTTTTCGAAGGACCAAAATTTTATTAGATGAATTAGCCACGTCATGATTAAAACCCAAAAACCTAGCAGTGTTATCAAATTTGATAGAAGAAATATAAGGCTCAAGTAAAACAAAAATAGAAACATTAAGAATACGACACAAATTTTTAGCCCTAATTCTAGTGGAAGGGTAACCTATGCCCCTAACATTCCAAATAATAGAATTAATCATTAAATTGTAACTAACTAGTTTGAGAACGGGTTCTTTGAATAAATTGTAAAATGAGATTTTATTTTTCCTATTCTTCCTACCTTGCACTTTAATAAACTCATTAACATTGTCGAACATGCTAGCCTCCTTAGATAAACATTTAGAAGCAACATCAGAATTCTCATAAGCAATGAAGTTATTAGCATTTTTAAGTATAGTTTAAGAATCCTTACAACTATTACTCAATTCATCAGTATGAGTTAAAGTGCATTCCTCACTATCATCCTGAGCAAGATCTCCTTCTTCTATGTTATCTCCCTCTTCCACGTTTTCCTGTTCATTCAATATAGGGCCAGAAAGAGCTTGATTATCACATTCATCATTGATCAAAACTAAGTCAAATTTAGATAGGTTTTTATTAGTAGAGCAAGGTAGTTGCAAAGTTTTTAAAGTATATTATGCTCAGAATAAATAACAGCCATTTGCTCATCTAAATTGTTAATAACACTAGAGACTTGGCATTAATTTTCTATAAGAGAAGGGTTAGATGCTTTTTCAACTCCCTTTACAGCTGGAAAGTTTATGATATCATCATGAGCTCCATTAAGCATCTCAAAATAAACAAGATCCCCAACACCACAATCATCAACGTGATCATTTATAATATGGCTTGTTTCATGCGATGGAGCTGCTAGAATAGAATTACTCTTAATTTCCACTTGAACTTCTTGTACATGATTAGTCTCCACAAGAGGTAAAGATGAACATTTTCCTTTAGATTATTTAGATGAGTCTTTTTGTTTGTAGAGGTAAGGATTCAAAATAAAATATTTCACCACACTATGACCATCCATTCTATAGTTATTGTAAAAAATAAGAAAAGTTTCAAATTCTACTTTTTTTAGGCAGCCACAATGATCATTATCAAGCCATATTTCCTTAGGATGCTTTTTAGAGACATCCAATTCACAAAATATGCACTACAAATAGATAAGAAACAAAAGTTGTGGCCTGATCCATCTATAAACGTTTACCATAAATTGAAGCTAAAGCAAAAAAATTTGAGAGTTGAACATATGCAATCTGAAGTTTAGAAATGACACCCACACAAGAGCAGTAGCTGATTCTTCCTTAATATCAATGAAGGGTGTCTATTTGAGCAAACACATTTGATAATATTAAATAAAGTAAGCTCTTCGAAAAAATATACAGCTATAATCTAAGTTTTTGGATAGTTGTATTGCTATATGATGTTGATCCAAATACCCAACAGAAAAGCTTCCAAATAGTTTTTGATTAACTAAGAACTTACGAATGACATCTAGATTAGGTCGGCATTGCGAAAATTTTGCCAACTAACATGAACTCAAAGGGAGCAGCCAGCTGAGAAATAACAATTTCATCAAACATTAACGCGCGAATGCCCTTAAAAGAAGTTTGAAATAAAAATCAAATTTAAGATAAGGGGAAGAGGATCCTCCACCAACCGCATCTTTGAAAGACCACGAATGACCATTACTTGATACACCAAAAAAACCAATAGATTTAGCCGAATCAGTAGGCTTACAAGCAATCCATGAGTTCCATGATGGCGGAGTCAACATCAAACAAAAAATAGATAAGAAAATGAAAATGAGACAAAAAATGCGCAATATGAAAGAAGGAATCAAGAGAATATAAAATGGCAAAAGAATGTCATAAAAGGCCTCCACGATCAACAGAGGAAAGCAGCCTAACGAAGAATCCCTAAATTGCCTTGCAATCACCAGAGCATGACAAGAGTTTCCAAGCACATGTGAGGGATGGGTGACCTCCTGGGAAGTTTCTTGGTTTAGTGTCTTGAATGTGAAACTCCTTAAATAAAAAGGTTTAAGTATGGGGTGTAACACCACTTAAGAAGAAAGGGTTTGTAATTTTATGAAAAAACTTCATAAGTAGGCAAGTTCGGGTGGGGGATGCATGAATCCTAGGAATTTTAGGAATCAGGTTCTGAATGTGAAACTACATAAATAAACGGTTTTGAGTATGGGGTGAAACCTTACTTAAGGAGTAAGGGTTATAATATTATGTGGAAACTTCATAGTTAAGCAAGCTTGTGTGTTGGATTAGTGACCTCTTGGGATGTTTTAGTGTTTAGTATTTTGAATGTTTAACTTCTTAAGTAAAAAAGTTTTTAGCATGGGGTGTAATCCCACTTAAGGAGAAAGGGATATAATTTTATGAGGAAACTTCACTATTAAGAAAGCTCAGGTGAGGGATGGGTGATCTCTTAGGAAGTTTTTAGGATTTAGGTTTTTAATTTGAAACTACTTAATCTAAAAAGTTTTTGAGTATGTGGAGTAACCCCACTTATATAGAAAGGGTCATAATTTTATCAGAATATAATATAGTTAAGCAACCTATGGTGAGAGATTGATGACATTCTTGGATGCTTTTGGGTTTAGGGTTTTGAAGTTTAAACATCTTAAATAAAATATTTTGTGAATGGGGTGTAACCATACATAAAGAGAAAGGGTTGAAATTTTATGAGGAAACTTCACTGTCAAGCAAGCTCGGGTAACAAATGGAATTTCTCATGGGATGTTTTGGGGTATTGGGTTTTGAATATGAAACTCCTAAAATAAGAAAATTTAGAGTAAGGGGAGTAACCCCATTTAAGTTGAAAGGCAAAAAATTTTATCAGGAAACTTTAAAGCTTAGCAACCTCGGGTGAGGTATGAGTTTTCTCCTAGGTAATTCAACGTTTAGAATTTCAAATCTGAATTTCCCTAAATAAAAAGTTTTGAGTTTTAGGTGTAACCTTACTTTGAGAGAAAGGGATAGAATTTTAAGGGGAAACTTCATAATTAAGAAATCTAGGGTGACTTATCAGTGACCTCGTGAAAAGTTTTAGGTTTTAGGGTTTGATTGTGAAACTTCCTAAAAAAAAACAAATTTGAGAATGGGGTGTAACCCCACTTAAGGAGAAAGGGTTGTTGTAACTTTATGAAGAAACTTCATAGTTAAACAAGCTCTGGTGAGGGATGCATAAGTCTAATGAATTTTAGGGGATTTAGTTTTTAATGTGAAAATCCATGAATAAAATTGTTTTGAGTATAAGCTATAACATCACTTAAAGAGTAAGGGTTAAACATTTTTAGGGAAACTTCATTATTAAGCATGGTCGGTTGTTGAATAAGTGACCTCCTCAGAAGTTTTCACATTTAGGATTTTTAATGATAAACTTCTTAAACAAAAACATTTTCATTATAGAGTGTATACCCACTTAAGGTGAAAGGGTTAGACGTTTATAAGGGAACTTTGTAGTTAAGAAAACTCAGGTGAGGGATGGACGACCTCGTGGGAAGTTTTGGGGTTTTGGATTTTTAATGTGAAACTTCTAAAATAAAAAGAATTTTGAGTATAAGGTGTAACCCCACTTAAGAGGAAAGGGTCAGAATTTTATGGAATTGGTGACATCCTTGGATTCTTTGGAGTTTAGAGTTTTGAATGTGAAACACCTTAAATAAAAAAGTTTTGAATATGACGTGTAGCCCAACATATGCAGAAGGGTTAGAATTTTATGAGGACGCTTCATTATTAAGCAAGCTTGGATTATAAATAGGTGACCACATGAAATGTTTAGGCATAGAGAGTTTTAAATATGAAACTCATACAATAAAATTTTTTTGAGTATGGGGTGTAACCGAACTTAAGTTGAAGGGCTTAAAATTTTATGAGGAAACTTTATAGTTAAGCAAGCTCGGGTGGGGGATGGGCAAATTCCTTAGATGTTTTGGGGTTTAGAATTTTAAATGTGAAACAGCATAATGAAAAAGGTTTTGAGTATGGGGTGTAACCCCACTTAAGAAGAAAGGATTGAATTTTATAAGAAAATATCTAAATTAAGAAAGCTCAGGTTAGGGATGCATGACCTTTTGGAAATTTTTAGGGATTTGGTTTTGAATATGAAACACCTTAAATAAAAAAAGTATTGGGTATGGGATGTAACACCTCTTAAGGAGTAAGGGTTATAATTTAACGAGAAACTTCATTATTAAGCAGGCTCAAAAGTTCTATTAGTGACCTCTAGGAAAATTTTTGAGCTTTATGTTTATGAATGTTTAACTTCTTTTGTAAGAGATTTTGAATATGAGGTGTAACCCCAAAGGAAAAAAGGGTTGGAATTTTATGTGGAAACTTCATAGTTAATAAAGCTTGAGCAAGGGATGGATGACCTCCAAAGAAGTTTTGGGGTTTAGAATTTTGAATTTGATTCTCCTCTAAATAAAAAAATTTTGAGTATGGGGTGTAGCCCTACTTAAGGAGAAATGGATAGAATTTTATGGGGAAACTTCAGTGTTAAGCAGGCTAGTATTAGGGATTGGTGGCTTTCTAATATGCTTTCGGATTTAAGATTTTGAAGGTGAAGTTGCTTAAATAAAATATTTTGAGTATGAATTTTATGAGGAATCTTCATAGATAAGAAAGCTTGGGTGACGAATGGCTGAACCATAGGAAGTTTTGGGGTTTAAGGTTTTGAATGTGAAATTTCTTAAAAGAAAAAGTTTTGATTATACGGCGTAAACCTACATAAGGAGAAAGAGTTTTAACTTTATGATGAAACTTCATAGTTAAACAAGCTCAAATAAGGAATGGGTAACCAAAGAGGAAGTTTCTGGGTATAGGATTTTGAATGTGGAACTCCTTAAACAAGAAAGTTCTGAGTATGAAGTGTAACCCCACTTTAAGTTGAATGGCTTGGAGTTTTATGAGGTAACTTCATAGTTTTGCAAGCTCAAGTGAGGGATAAGTGACCTACTAGGAAGGTACAGGGCCTAAGATTTTGAATGCAAAACACTTTAAATAAAAATATTTTGAGTATGAGGTGTAACCCCACTTATGGAGAAAATTTTGGAAATTGATAAGGAAACTTCATAGTTAAGTGAGCTAGGGTGTGGGATTGGTGACCTCCTCAAATTTTTTTATGTTTAGGGAGTTAATGTTAAACTCCTTAAATAAAAAGTATTGAGTATGGGGCGTATCCCCACCTAAGGAGAAAGGGTTGAAATTTATGAGGAAACTCAAAGTTAAGCAAGATCAGATGTTGAATCAGTGACCTCCTGGTATGTTTCAACATTTAAGATTTAGAATGTTAAACTTCTTAAATAAAAAGGTTTTGAGTATAGAGTGTATCCCAATTTACGGTTAAAGGATTAGAAGTTTATAATGAAACTTTATAGTTAAGCAAGCTTCGATGATGGATAACTGAACTCCTAGGAAGTTTTGGGGTTTAGGGTTTTTAATGTGAAGCTTCTTAAATAAAAAAAGTTTTTATATATGAGGTGTAACCCCTAAAGTGTCAGAATTTAAGGAGGAAACTTCATTGTTAAGCAAGCTATGGTGAGGAATTGGTTACATCCTTGAATGATTTGGGGTTTAGGGTTTTGAATGTAAAACATCCTAAATAAAAAGTTTTGAGTAGGAGGTGTAACCCTATATAAGGAGAAAGAGTTACAATTTAATGAGGGAACTTCATTATTAAGATAGCTCGGATGATAAATGGGTTACCTTATGGGAAGTTTAGTGGTAGAGGGCTTTGAATGTGAAACTCTTACAATAAGAAAGTTTTAGTATAAGGTATAACCCAACTTAAGTTAAAGTGCTTAAAATTTTATGAGGAATCTTTACAATTAAGCAAGCTCGTGTGAGGGATGAGAGTATTCTTGAGAAGTTTCGGGGTTTAGGGTTTTGAATGTGAAAGTCCATAAATAAAAAAGTTTTAAGTATGGTGTGTAACCCCACTTAAGGATAAAGGATTGGAATTTTATGTGGAAACCTCTTAATTAAGCAAGCTTGGGTAAGGGATGCGTGACATTGTTAGTATCTTTGGGTATTTTGTTTTGAATGCGAAACTCTTTAAATAAAAAGTTGTGAGAATGGGGCCTAAAACCACTTAAGGACTAAAAGTTAGAAATATAAGAGAAAACTTCATTATTAAACATGCTTGGGGGTTGGATTAGTGACCTCTAAAAGATTTTTTGAGGTTTAGTTTTATGAATGTTTAACTCCTTATGTAAAAAAGTTTTTTAGTATGAGGTGTAACCCCACTTAAGGAAAAAAAGGGTTGGAATTTTATGTGGAAACTTCATAGTTAAGCAAGCCAGTAAATGGATGGGTGACCTCTTGGGCAGTTTTCATGTTTAGAGTTTTGAAAGTGAAACTCCATTAAATAAAAAAGTATTGAATAGGTGGTGTAACCCGACTTAAGTAAGAAAGTGTCAGAATTTTATGAGGAAACTTTATAGTGAAGCAGGCTAAGGTGAGGGATTGGTGGTTTCTTGGGATGTTTTGGAGTATAAGATTTTAAAGGTGAAACTTTTAAATAAGAAGTTTTGAGTATGAATTTAAGGAGGAAACTTCATAGTTAAGAAAGCTTGGGTGAGGGATGGCTTACCCACGGGGAGTTTTAGTGTTTAAGGGTTTTGAATGTGAAATTTCATACATAAAAAAGTTATGAGTATAGGGTGTACATCAACATATGGAGAAAGGGTAAGAATTTTATGAGGAAACTTTATAATGAAGCAAGCTCAGGTAAGGAATGAGTGACCTCAAAGGAAGTTTCGGGGTATAGAGTTTTGAATCTGAAACTCCTTACAAATGAATGTTTTGAGTATGCAATGTAACACCACTTAAGAAGAATGACTTGGAATTTTATGAGAAAACTTCATAGTTACACAAGCTTGAGTGAGGAAAGTAACCTACTAAGAAGTTTCAGGGCTTAAGACTTTGAATGTGAAACTCCTTAAATAAAATATTTTAAGAATAGGGAGTAACCCCACTTAAGGAGAAAGGGTTGGAATTTTTTATAGAATCTTTATAGTTAAGTAAACTTGGGCGTGGGATTGGCAACCTCCTAAAATTTATTTATGTTTAGGGTGTAAATAATAAAGTTTTAGTATGGGGCGTAACCCCACATAAGGAGAAAGGGCTAAAATTTTATGAGGAAACATCATTACTAAGCAAGCTTTGGTGTTTAATCAGTGACATCCTGGGAAGTTTTTTTAGGATTTTGAATGTTAAACTGCCTAAATAAAATAGTTTTGTGTATAGAGTGTATCCCCACTTATGTGAAAATGGTTAAAAGTTCATAAGGAAATGTTATAGTTAATCAACCATGGTACAGGGATGGCTGACCTCCTAAGAAGTTTTGGGGTTAAGGGTTATTAATGTCAAACTTCTGAAATAAAAAGTTTTTTAGTATGAGGTGTAACCCCACTTAAAAGGAAAGGTTCAGAACTTTTTGAGGAAACTTCATAGTTAAGCAAGTTATGATAAGAAATTGGTGACATCCTTTGATGCTTTAGAGTTTACGGATTTAAATGTGAAACACCTTAAATAAAAAAGTTTTGAGTATGAAATGTAACCCTACATAAGGAGAAAAGTTTAGAATTGTATGAGGAAACTTCATTGTAAACCAAGCTTGAATGATAAATGGGTGACCTCTTGGGATGTTTAGGGGTAGTGGGTTTTGAATGTGAAACTCTTACAATAAGAAAGTTTTAAGTATAGGGTGTACCCCTACTTAATGAGAAAGGGTTAGAATTTTATGATGAAATTTCTTAATTAAGCAAGCTCAGGACAGGGTTGTAGAGATTCTAGGAATCTTTGGGGATTTGATTTTGAATGTGAAACTCCTTAAATAAAAAAATTTGGGTAAGGGGTATAAAACTACTTAAAAACTATTAGTTAGTTTTTTATGTTAAAATTTAATTATTAAGCATGCTCGAGTGCTAGAATAGAAACCCCTTGAAAAATTTTTGAGGCTTAGATTTGTGCATGTTTTACTCCTTATGTAAAAATGTTTTAAGTATGAGGTATAACCCCACTTAAAGGGAAAAAAGGGTTGGAATTTTTTGTGGAAACTTTATAGTTCAGCAAGCTCGAGTGCAAGATGGGTTAACTCCTAGGAAGTTATGGGGTTTATATTTTTCAATTTAATACTCCTTTAAATAAAAAGGTTTTGAGTATGGGGTGTTGCCCTACTTAATGAAAAAGGTTAGAATTTTATGAAGAAACTTCATAGTTAAGCAAGCTCAGGTAAGGATTGGGAGTCCTTGGGGGATTTTCAAGGTATTGGGTTTTAAATGCAAGACTTCATAAATAAGAAAGTTTTGAGTATGGAGTGTAACCCCACTTAAGTTAAGTGGCCAGAAATTTTATGAGAAAACTTCATAGTTACACAAGCTCGGGGGAGGGATGAGTGAGCTATTGGAAAGTTTTAGTGCTTACGATTTTGAATGTGAAACACCTTAAATAAAAATATTTTGAGTATGAGGTGTAACTCCACGTAAGGAGAAAGGTTTGGAGTTTTATAAAGATACTTCATAGCTAAGTAAGGTCGTGATGGGATTGGTGACCAATTAAAAATCTTTTATGTTTAGGGTGTGAATCTAAAATTTCTAGAATAAAAAAGTTTTTAAGTATGGGAATAACCCCACCTAAGGAGAAAGTGTTAAAAGTTTATGAGGATACTTCATACTTAAGAAACCTCGGATGAGGGATGCATGATATCATGGGAATTTTTGGGGATTTTTTTTTTCAATGTGAAACTCCTTAAATAAAAAAGTTTTGAGTATGGGGTGTAACCCCACATATGGAGTAAGGGTTAGAATTTTGTGAGGAAACTTCATAGTTATGCAAGCTTGGGTGTGGAATCAGTATCTGCCTAGGAAGTTTCATAGTTTGGTATTTTAATGTTAAACTCCTTAAATAAGTTAATTTTTTAGTATGGGTGTAACTCCACTTTAGGAAAAAGGTTTGAAATTTTAAGTGGAAACTTTATTGTTAAGTAAGCTCAGGTAAGGGATGGGTGAACTCTTGAAAGTTTAGGGTTTAGCATTTTGAATGTGAAACTGAAATAAAAAGTTTTGAGCAAGAGGTATAATCCCACTTAAGGAGAATGGGTTAGAACTTTATGAGGATACATCATAGTTAAGCAGGCTTGTGTGAGGGATGGAAAAACCTTGTGATGTTCTAGGGTTTAAGGCCTTGGATATGAATCTGCTTAAATAAAAAAGTTAAGAGTATGCGGTGTAACACCACTTAAGGAGTAAGGGTTAGAATTTCATGAGGAAACTTCATAGTTAAGCAAGCTCGAGTGCTTGATCAGTGACCACCTGGGAAGATTCGGCATTTTGGATTTTGAAAGTGAAACTGCTTAAATAAAAAGTTTTAAGTATGGGAGGTAACCCCACTTATGGAGAAAGGTTTAAAATTTTATGTGGAAACTTCACAGTTAAGCAAGCTTGGGTGAGAGATGTGAGACATCCTAGGAATTTTTGAGGATTTTGTTTTGAATGTGGAACTCCTTAAATAAAAAGGTTTTGAGTATGGGGTGTAATCCCACAAATGGAGCAAGGGTTAGAATTTGTGAGAAAACTTCATAGTTAAGCAAGCTCGGGTGTAGAATAAGTGTCCTTATGGGAAGTTTCAGGGTTTCGTATTTTGTATGTGAAAGTCCTTAAATAAAATAGATTTTAAGTATGGGGTGTAACCCCACTTAAGGAAAAAAAGTATTAGAACTTTATGTGGAAACTTCATTGTTAAGCAAGCTCGGCTATGGGACTTGTGACCGCCTAGTAAATTTTATGGTTTAGGATTTTGAATGTGAAACAACTTAAATAATTTTTTTTGATTATGCAGTATAAACCCACTTAAGGAGAAAGGGTTGGAATTTTATGAGGAAAATTCATAATTAAGAAAGCTTATGTGAGGGATGGCTGACCATCAAGAAATTTTGGAGTCTAAAATTTTGAATGTGAAGTTCCTTAAATAAAAAACTTTTGAGTATGAATTTTATGAGGAAACTTCTTTTTTAACTAAGCTTAGGTGAAGGATGGAAAACCCAAGGGAAGTTTTGAGGTTTAAGGTTTTTAATATGAAATTTTTTAAATAAAAATATTTTGAGTATAGGGCATATACCTACAAAAGGAGAAAGGGTTGAAATTTTATGAGGAAACTTCATACTTAAGAAACCTAAGGTTAGGAATGGGATTACTCAAGTGAATTTTTGGGGTATAGGGTTTTGAATGTGGAACTCCTTAAATAAAAAAGTTTTTAGTATGGAGTGTAACCCCATTTAAATTGAATGGCTTTAATTTTTTTATAAAACTTCATAGTTATGCAAGCTCGGGTAAGGGATTAGTGACATACTGAAAAGTTTTAAGGCTTAAGGTTTTGAATGTGAAACTCCATAAATAAAAATATTTTTAGTATAAGGTGTAACCCTACTTAAGGAGAATGGGTTGGAATTTTATAAGGAAACTTCATAGTTAAGTAAGTTAGGGTGTGGGATTAGTGACCTCCTAAAAATTATTTATGTTTAGGGTGTGAATGTGAATCTCCTTAAATAAAAAAGTTTTGACTATGAGGTGTAACCCCACTTTTGGAGAAAGGGTTGAATATTTATGAGGAAACTTCATAGTTAAGTAAGATCGGGTGAGCGATGCATGAGATCCTGGGATTTTTTGGGGATTTGGTAAAAGTGAATCTCCTTAAATAAAATTTTTTTAAAATGGGGTGTAAGACCATATATGGAGAAAGGGTTAGAATTTTGAAAGGATACTTCATAGTTATGGAAGCTTGGTTTTGGAATTAATGTCCGTCTTGGAAGTTTCATAGTTTAGTATTTTAAATGTGAAACTCCTTAAAAAAACATTTTAGTATGCGGTGTAACATAATTTAGGAAAAAGTGTTGGTATTTTAAATGGAAACTACATAGTTTAGCAAGCTCGGCTAAGGGATTTGTGACCTCTTAGGAAGTTTTGTGGTTTAGGGTTTTGAATGTAAAGCTACTTAAACAAAACACTTTGAGTATGAAGTATAAAGCCACTTAAGGAGAAAGTGTTAGAATTTTATGACGAAACTTCATAGTTAAGAAAGCTTGTATGAGGGATAGGTGGCCCTTGGAATGTTTTAGGGTTTTAAGGTTTTGAATGTGAAGCTCCTTAAATAAAAATATTTTGAGTATAAATTAAATGAGGAAACTTCCTGAAAAAAAATGTGGAAACTTCATAGTATGCAAGCTTGGGTGAGGGATGGCAGATCCACAGGAAGTTTTGGGGTTTAAGGTTTTGAATGCAAAATTTCTTAAATAAAATGTATTGGGTATGGGGTGTAAACCTGCATAAGGAGAAATGGTTGGAATTTTTAGAGGAAACTTCATAGTTAAGCAAGCTCAAGAAAGGAATAGGAAACCTTAGGGGAAGTTTCAGGGTATAGGGTTTTGAATGGGAAACTCCTTAAATAAGAAAGTTTTGAGTATGGAGTGTAGCCCCACTTAAGTTGAATGGCTTGGACTTTTTTAAAAAAACTTCATAGCTATGCAAGCTCAAGTGAGGAATGAGTGACCTGCTGGAAAGTTTTAGTTCTTAAGGTTCTAAATGTAAAACTCCTTAAATAAATATATTTTGAGTATGGGGAGTAACCCAATTTAAGGAGAAAGGGTTAGAATTTTAAAAGGAAACTTCATAGTTAACTAAGCTAGGGTGTGGGATTGATGATCTCCAAATAATTATTTATGTTTAGGGTATCAATGTGAAACTCCTTAAACAAAAAAGTTTGGAGTATGGGACGTAAACTCAAATAAGCAGAAAGGGTTAAAATTTTATGAGGAATCCCTATACTGAAGCATGCTCTGGTGAGGGATGCATGAGATCCTAAGAATTTTTAAGGATTTGGTTTTGAATGTGAAACTCCTTAAATAAAAATTTTTGAGTATGGAGTGTAACCTCACATATGGAGAAATGGTTACAATTTCATGACTTAACTTCATAATTATGCAAGCTTGGGTGTGGAATCAGGGTCAGCTTGAGAAGTTTTGTAGTTTAATATTTTAAAATTATAACTACCCGAATAATTTAGTTTTTTTAATATGGGGTGTAACCCCAATTTAGGAAAAAAAAGTGTTGGAATTTTAAGTGGAATCATCATAGTTATGCATGCTCTGGTAAGGGATGGAGACCTCCTGGAATGTTTTGGGCTTTAGGCTTTTGAATGTAAAACTACTTAAATTAAACATTTTGAGCATGAGGTGTAACCACAATTAAAGAGAATGGGTTAGAATTTCATAAGGATACATCTTTATCAATAAAGCTTGTGTGAAGGATGGCTAACCTACGAGATGTTCCAGGGTTTAAGACTTTGGATGTGAATCTTCTTAAATAAAAAATGTTTTTAATACGGGGTGAAACCCTAATTATGGAGTAAGTGTTAGAATTTTATATGGAAACTTCATCGTTAAGCAAGCTCGGTCATTCGATCAATGACATCCTAGGATGTTTTGGCATTTAGGATTTTGAATGTTATACTTCTTAAATCAAAAATTTTGAGTGTGGGGTGTAAGACCACTAAACGTGAAAGGAAAAGAATTTTGTGAGGAAACTTTATAGTTAAGCAAGCTCTGATGAGGAATTGGTGATATTTTTTAAATGCTTCGAGGTATATGGTTTTGAATGTAAAACACCTTAAATAGAAAGATTTGAGTATAAAGGGTAAGCCAATATAAGGAGAAAGGGTTAGAACTTTTGGAGGAAACTTCATTATTAAGCAAGCTCGGGTGATAAATAGGTGACCTCATGGGAAGTTTTGGGTAGAAGGTTTTGAATGAAAAATTTTTCAATAAGAATGTTTGTTATATGGGGTGTAACCCTACTTAAGTTGAAAGGCATCAAATTTTATGAGTTAACTTTACAGTTAAGCAAGCTTGAGTGAGGGATGGGTTACCTTCTGAGAAGTTTTGGGGTATAGGATTTCGAATGTGAGTCTCCATAAATAAAAAGGTTTTCACTAGGGTGTGTAACGCCATATAAGGGGAAAGGGTTGAAATTTTATGAGAAAACTTCATAATTAAGTAAGCTCACGTGATAGATGCATGATGTCTTGGGAATTTTTAGGGATTGGATTCAGAATTTGAAACTCCTTAAATAAAAAAAATTTGAGTATGGGGTGTAAAACCACTTAAGGAGTAAGGGCCAAAATTTTATGAGAAAACTTCATTATTAAGAAAGCTCGGGTGTTAGATTGCTGTCCTCTTGGAAATGTTTCAGGGTTTAGTTTTTTGAATGTTTAACTCCTTATGTAAAAAGGTTTTTGAGTATGATGTGTTACCCCACTTAAGGAAAAAAAAGGGTTCAAAATTTATATGCAAACATCATAGCTAAGCAAGCTCGAATATGGGATGGGTGACCTTCAAGGAAGATTCAAGGTTTAGTGTTTTTATTGTGAAACTCCTTCAAATAAAAAAGTTTTCAATATAGGCTATAACCCTTACTTAAGAATTTACGCTTAGAATTTTATTAAGAAACTTTATAGTTAAGCAAGCTGGAGTGAGGGATTGGTGGCTTCCTAGGATGTCTGAGGGTTTAGGATTTTGAATGTGAAATTGCTTAAATAAGAAGTATTGAGTATGAGGTGCAACACCACATAAGGAGAAAAGGGTTTGAATTTTATGAGGAAACTTCATAGTTAAGTAAGCTTGGATGAGGGATGGCTAACCCTCAGCATGTTTCAAGTTTTAAGGTTTTAAATGTGAAGCTCCTTAAAAAAATAGTTTTGAGTATGGGTGCAAACCTATATATCATGAAAGGGTTAGAATTTTATGTGAAAACTTCATAGTTAAGCAATTTTAGGTGAGGAAAGAGTGACCTCTACGGATTTTTTTGGGTATAGGGTTTTGAATATGAAACTCCATAAATAAGAATGTTTTGAGTATGGAGTGTAACCCCACTTAAGTTGAATGGCTTAAAATTTTATGAGAAAACTTTATAGTAATGCAAGCTCAGGTGAGGGATGAGTAACCTTCTGGTAGGTTCCAGGGCTTAGGGTTTTTAATGTGAATCTTTTTAAATAAAATTGTTTTAAGTATTGGGTGTAACACCACCTAAGGTGAAAGGGATGGAATTTTATAAGGAAACATTATATTTAAGTAAGCAAGGGTGTGGGATCAGTTATCTCATGAATAGTTTGGAGCTTTAGGGGTTGAATTTGAAACCCCTTAAATAAAAGGATTTGATTAAGGGGTATAACTCTTCTTAGCGAGAAAGGATTGAAATTTTATGAGGAAACTTCACAGTTAAGCAAGCTCAGGTGAGGGATGCACGACATCCTAGAAATTTTTGTAGATTTTATTTTGAATATGAAACTCCTTAAATTAAAAATGTTTTGAGTATGGGGTGTATTCCCACATATGGAGTAAGTGTTAGAATTTTGTGCGAAAACTTCATAGTTAAGCAAGCTTAGGTGTGGAATTGGTGTCCTCCAGGAAAGTTTCGGGGTTTAGTATTTTGAGTGAGAAACTCCTTAAATAAAACAATTTTTTTAATTATGGGGTAAAACCCTACTTAGGGAAAAATTGTTGAAATTTTATGTGGAAATTTCATAGTTAAGTAAGCTAGGGTAAGGGATGGGTGACCTCCTAGGAAGTTTTATGGTTTGGGGTTTTGAATTTAAAATAGCTTCAATAAAATATTTTTAGGGTTTAGGTATAAACCAACTTAAGGAGAAAGGATTAATATTTTATGAGGAAACTTTATTGTTAAGCAAGCTAGTGTGATGGATGGCTACCCCTTTGGATGTTTTAGGGTTCAAGGTTTTGAATATGAAGCTCCATAAATAAAGACATTTTTACTAATCGATGTAACCCTACATAAGTACAAAGAGTTAGAATTTTATAAGGAAACATCATAGTTAGGCAAGCTCAGGTGATCAATAGATGACCATATTGAAATTAAAGGTATAAGGTTTTTCATTTTATACTCCTTAAATAAGAAAGTTTTGATTATGGGGTGTAAAACCACTTAAGTTGAAAGGCTTGAAATTTTATGAGGAAACTTTATAGTAAAAAAAATCTCGCGTGAGGCATGGGTTACCTCTTGAAAAGTTTCAGGGTTTAGAGTTTTTAATGAGAAACTTTATAAATAAAAAAGTTTTGAGTATGGGGTATAACCCCACTTAAGGAGAAAATGTTAGAATTTTATTAGTAAACTTCATAGTTAAGCTGGCTCAGGTGAGGGATGCATGAATCCTCTAAATCTTTAGGGATTTGGTTCTTAATGTGCAACTCCATAAATAAAAATGTTTTGAGTTTGGGGTATAACCACACCTAAGGAGTAAGGGTTTGAATTTAATAAAGAAACTTCATAGTTAAGCAAGCTCGGGTGTTAGGTTAGTGACCTCTTGGGTAGTTTTGACATTTAGGATTTTGAATGTTAAACTTCTTACACAAAAATAATTTATTATGGTGTTTAGCCTCACTCAAGGAAAAAGGGTTAGAATTTTATAATGAAACTTTATAGTTAAGCAAGATCAGGTGAGGGATGGGTGACCTCCTAGGAAGTTTGGAAGTTTAGGGTTTTTAATGTGAAACTTTTTAAATTCAAAATTTCTTGAGTATGAGCTGTAAACCTACTAGAGGAGAAATAGTCAAAAGTTTACACAGAAATTTCATGGTTATGTAAGCTATGGCACTGGATTGGTGACTCCTTGGATTTTTTTTTTTTTTTGAAGAAATGCCAATAGCATTAAAATGGAAAGGGAGAAAGAGACCTAGATACAAGCTACTAAAACAAATTCAAACAATCACATTCCTCCTTCAACAAAAGAACAAAGGAAGGAGGAATATTATTGTCACTAAGATCTTCCCAAAAGAAATCATATTCACAAGCTAAGTTAGCACAATAATTCGCTAACTTATTACAATTTCTATTCACAACCTTGAATAAAATCTTATTCAAGTCCTTCATGAATAAGAAATCTTCACCCAAACTCTGATCCCAATCCTTATTCGGATTGCTATACAAGTTTTGGAGAAATTTGATGACGTTGATATTATCTCCTTCAATAATGATGCCATTAGCTTCAAGCATCCACTCTTTTAAGAATCTCCTTAAAGATTTAAAAGCCAATAACTCAACTTGCGCAATATCCCATTGAACATATCCACAACCAAACGCCATTAAAAACCTCCCTTTCCAATCACGGATAACTCCTCCTACACCAGCTATGTAAGAGTTATGAAGAGATCCATCAATATTAATTTTCAGTCAATTGGGTGGAGGGGGATACCAAAGTTTAGACAACCTAGGTGGCTGATTGATATCCCAGTTGTCCAAGATGATCCTATCCTTGTGCACAATAGCCATGTAACTTATGATTTTAGCAGTCGTAATAGTGGCAGATTCATTCACCTTGCCGTGCTTAACGTAGTTCCTCGTATTCCAGTTGTGGAAGACCAAAATGAAATACATTTGCACCATGAAAATATTCCTGGAAGATATACGCTTGAGACTTTTCATGCAACCATCAAAAGAAGAGAACTCAGGTAGAAAAAATCCCCAAGAAGTCAACACTTGAATGACCTGTTTTAGCTTCGGGCAAGTAGCAACACAATGATCTACATATACGCTTGAGACTCCTTGGATTCTTTGGGATTTAGGGTGTCAATGTGAAACACCTTAAATGAAAAATTTTTGAGAATGGGGTGTAACCCTATATATGTAGAAAGGGTTGAAAATTTATGAGGAAATAACATTATTAAGCAAGCTCTAGTGATAAATGGGTGACCTCAAGGGAAGTTTTGGTGTGTAGGGTTTTGTGTGTGAAACTCCTAAAATTAGGAAGTTTTGAGTATGGGATGTAAGCCAATTTAAGTTAAAAGGCTTAAAACTTTATGAGGAAAATTCATTATTAAGCAAGCTCAGGTGAGAGATGGGTGACCTCCTAGAAGGTTTCAGGGTTTAGGGCATTGCATGTGAACATCCATAAAAAAAAAGTTTTCATTAGGCGGTGTAACCCCTCTTAAGGAAAAATAGTTAAAATTTAATAAGGAAACTTCATAGTTAAGCAAGCTTGAGTGAGTGATGCATGACATCATGGGAATTTTTGGGGATTAGGTTTTGAATGTGAAACACTTTAAATAAAAATGGTTTTAGTATGGGTGTAACACCACTTAAGGAGTAAGGCTTAGAATTTTAGGAAAAAACATTATTGTTAAGCAAGCTCGGGTGTTAAATTAGTATCCTCTTGGAAATGTTTTGGTGTTTAGGTTTTTGAATGTTTAACTCCATATGTAAAATAGTTTTTGACAATGGGCTATAACTCCACTTAAGGAAAAAAATGGTTGCAATTTTATGTGGAAACTTTATAGAAGCGTAAGCTAGGGTGAGGGATAGGTGACCGATTGGGAAGTTTAAAGGCATAGCATTTTGAATGTGAAACTCTTTAAATAAAAACATTTTTAGCATGGGGTGTAAACTAACTTAAGTTAAAAGGTTTGAAATTTTATGAGGAAAATTCATTGTTAATAAAGCTCGGGTGATAGATAGGTGACCTTTTGGGAAGTTTTAGCGATTATGGTTTTGAATTTGAAACTCCATAAAAAAGTTTTCAGTATGGGGGGTAACCCCACTTAAGAAGAAAGGATTGGAATTTAATGAGGAAACTTCGTAGTTAAGCAAGCTCAGGTGACTGATGTGTGACATCTTGGGAATTTTTTGGGATTAGGTTTTGAATGTGAAATGTCTTAAATAAAAAGGTTTTGAGTATGTGGTGTATTACCACTTACGCAGTAAGGTTTAGAATTTTATGAGAAAAATTCATATTTAAGCAAACTCGGGTGTTTGATTAGTGACCTCTTTAAAATATTTTGGGATTTAGGTTTTTAAATGTTTAACTCCATATGTGAAATAGTTTTTGAGTATGGGTTGTGACCCCAGTTAAGGAAAAAAATGTTGGACTTTTAAGTAGAAACATTATAGTTGCACAAGCTTTGGTGAGGGATGGGTGACCGAATGGGAATTTTAAGGGCTTAGTGTTTTGAAGGTGAAACTCTTTAAATAAAAACATTTGGAGTATGGGGTGTAACCTCACTTAAGGAGAAAAGGTTGAAATTTTATGAGAAAACTTGAAAGTTAGGCAAGCTAGGGTGTGGGATCGGTAACCTCATGAAAACTTTTGGGGTTTAGGGTATGAATGTGAAACTATATAAATAAAAAGGTTACGAGAATGAGGTGTAACCCCACTTTAAGAGAAATGGTTGAAATTATATGAGGAAACTTTATAGTTAAGCAAGCTCAGGTGAAGGATGAGTGACATCCTTGGAATTTTTGGGGATTTTCTTTTAAATGTGAAACTCCTTAAATAAAAAAAATTTTGAGTATGGGGTGTAATCCCACATATGGTTTAAGAGTTAGAATTTTTTGTGGAATCTTCATAGTTATGCTAGCTCGGGTGTGCAATCTGTGTCCTTCTAAGAAGTTTTGAAGATTACAATTTTAAATGAGAAACTCATTAAATAAAAATGTTTTTGAGTACGAGGTGTAACCCACCTTAAGGAAAAAAAGATTGAAATTTATGTAGATAGTTAAGCAAGCTCGAGTAAGGGATTGGTAACCTTCTACGAAGTTTTGGTACTTAGTGTTTTCAATATGAAAGTGCTTAAATAAAAATATTTGTGTATGTGGCATTACCCCACTTAAGGAGAAATGGTTATAATTTTATGAGGAACTTCATAATTAAGCAAGCTTGGGTGAGGGATGGCTGACCCTCGGGATGTTTTAGGGTATAAGGTTTTGAATGTGAAGCTCCTTAAATAAAAACCTTTTAGGAGAAAGGTTTAGAATTTTATGAGAAATATCATAATAAAGAATGCTTGGGAGATAGTTGGCTCACCTCATGGGAAGTTTCCTGGTATATGGTTTGAATGTGAAACTCCTTGTTAAAGAAAGTTTTGAGTGTGGGGTGTAACCCTATAAGTTGTATAGCTTAAAATTTAATGAGGAAACTTTATAGTTAAGAAAGCTCAGGTGTGGGATGGGTATCCTCATAAGAAGTTTCAGGGTTTGCGGTTTTGAATATGAAACTCCTTAAATAAAAAAGTTTTGAGTATGTGGTGCAACCCCACATAAGTTTAGAGGTTGAAATTTTATAGGGAAACTTCATTGTTAAGCAAGTTAGTGTGAGGGATCGGTGACCTCCTAAAAATTTTCAGGGTTTAGGATTTTAAATGTTAAACTCCTTATGTAAAAAAGGTTTTGAGTATGGGGTGAAACCCCACTTAAGAAAACTTCATAGTTTAGCATGTTAGGGTTTGGGATGGGTGACCTCTTTGGAAGTTCTGGGGTTTAGAGTTTTGAACGTGAAACTCCTTTAAATAAAAAAGGTTTTTTGTATTGGGTGTAACCCTAATTAAGGAGAGAGAGAGGCTAAGAATTCCATGAGGAAACTTCATAGTTAACAAGTTAGGGTGAGGGTTTGGTGATGTCTTGGGATATTTTGGGGTTTAGAATTTTAAATGTGAAACTCCTTTAAATAAAAACATTTTCGGTATGGGGAGTAACCTAACTTCAGGAGAGACAGTTAGAATTTTATGAGGAAACTTTATAGTTAATCAAGCTAGGGTAAGGGATTTGTGACATCCTCATATTTCTTGGGGTTTACTATTTTGAATGTGAAACTCCTTAAATAAAAAAAGTTTTGAGTATAAGGTATAACATCACATAAGGAGAAAGAGTCAGAATTTTATGAGGAAACTTCATAGTTTGATCAGTGACCTCCTGGGATGTTTCAGCATTTAGGATTTTGAATATTAAACTTCTTAAATAAAAAGTTTTTGAGTATGGGGTGTAAGCCCACTTAAGGAGAAAGTGTTAGAATTTTATGTGAAACCTTTGTAGTTAAGCAAGCTCGGGTAAGGGATGGGTGACCTCATAAAAAGTTTTGGATTTTAGAGTTTTAATGTGAAACTTCTTAAATAAAAATGTTTCTAAGTACGAGATGTAACCCCACTAAAGAAGAAAGGGTCAAAATTTTATGAGGAAACTTCATAGTTAAGCAAGATATGGTGAGGGATTGGTGACACCCTTGGATGCTTTGGGATTTAGGGATTTTGAATGTGAAACACCTTAAATAAAAATGTTTTCGTTATGGGGAGTAACCATATATAAGGAGAAAGGGTTAGAATATTATGAATAAACTTCATTGTTAAACAAGTTCATGTGATAAATGGGTTACCTCATGGGAATTTTTTGGGTATAGGGTTTTGAATGTAAAACTCCTTAAATAAAACTGTTTTGAGTATCAGGTGTAACCCTGTTTAAGGAGAAAGGGTAACAATTTATTAGGAAACTTCATAGTTAAGGAATCTCCAGGGAGGGATGCGTGAATACATAGAATCTTTTGGAATTGGTTTCGAATGTGAAACTCCATAAATAAAAAAGTTTTGAGTCTGGGGTGTAAGCACACTTATGGAGTGAGGGTTTTAATTCAACGAGAAAACTTCATAGTTGAACTAGATCAGGTAGTGGATGGCTGACCTGCAAGGAATTTCAAAATTTAGGGTTTTTAATGTGAAACTTCTTAAATAAAAAAAATTAGTATGAGCTGTAACCCCACTAAATGAGAAAGGGTCGGAATTTTATCTGGAAATATCATAGTTAACAAAGCTGTAGTGTGGGATTCGTGAAATCCTTTGATGCTTTGGGATTTAGTGTTTTCAATGTGAAAGAAATTAAATAAAAAAGTTTTTAGTATGGGGTGTAACCCTATATATATAGAAAGGGTTGGAAATTTATGCTAATGCTTCATTATTATGCAAACTTAAGTGATAATTGGGTCACCTCTCATGAAGTTTTGGGGAGTAGGGTTTTGAATGCCAAACTCCTAAAATAAGAATGTTTTGAGTATGGAGTGTCACCCAACCTAAGTTAAAAGGCTCAAAATTTTATGAGGAAAATTCATAGTTAAGCAAGCTTGGGTAAGGGATGGGTAATCTCATGGGAAGTTTCAGGGTTTAGGGTTCATAATGTGAAACTCCATAAGTAAAAATGTTTTCAGTATGAGGTATGACCCCACTTTATGAGAAAGGGTTAAAATTTTATGAGCAAACTTTGTAGTTAAGAAGGCTCGGGTGAGGCATGCATGACATCCTGGGAATTTTTGGGGATCGAGTTTTGAATGTGAATCTCCTTAAATAAAAAGTTTTTATTATAGGGTGTAACACGATTTAAAGAGTAAGGGTTAGTGTTTTATGAAAAAACTTCAATGTTAAGCTAGCTCGGGTGTTGGATTAGTGACCTCCTAGAAATGTTTTAGGGTTTAGGTTTTGGAATGTTTAACTCCATATGTAAAATAGTTTTTAAATATGGTATGTAACCATGCTTAAGAAAAAGAAAGTGTTGGAAATTTATGTGGAAACTTTGAGGTTACGCAAGCTCGGGTGAGGGATGGGTGACCGACTTGGTTGTTTTAGGGCTTAGGGTTTTTAATGTGAAACTCCTTAAATAAAAATATTTTGAGTATGACGTGTAACCCCACTTAAGAAGAAAGTGTTGAAATTTTATGGGAAAGCTTCCTAGTTACGTAGGATAGGGTGTGGGATTCATGACCTCATGAAAATGTTTGAGGTTTAGGGTTTAAATTACTTGAAACAAAAGTTTTTAGTATGGGGCATAACCCCACTTAAAGAGAAAGGGTTGAAATTTTATGTGGAAATATCATAGTTAAGCAAGCTCGGGTGAGGGATGTGTGACATCCTTAGATTTTTCGGGTTTATGTTTTGAATGTGAAACTCCTTAAATAAAAAATTTTGAGTAGAAGGTGTAACCCCATGTATGGTGTAAGGGTTAGAATTTGGTGTGAAAACTACATAGTTAAGCAAGCTTGGGTATGCAATCTGTGTCCTCCTGGGAAGTTTTGGGGTTTATTATTTTAAATGAGAAACTCATTAAATAAAAAAACTATTGAGTATGGGGTGTAACCCCACTTAAGGAAGAAAAGGTAGGAATTTTATGTGGAATCTTCATAGTTAAGAAAGCTTGGGTAAGGTATGGGTGACCTCATAGGAAGTTTTAGGGTTTAGGATTTATAAAATGAAACTGCTTAAATAAAAAGTTTTGAGTATGAGGTATAGCCCCACTTAAGGAAAAATGGTTAGAATTTTATGAGAAAACCTTATAATTAAGCAAGCTATGGTGAGGGATGGCTAACCCTCTGTATGTTCTAGGGTTTAAGGTTTTAAATGTGAAGCTCCTTAAATAAAAAAGTCTTAAGTATGGGTGGTAACCCAACATAAGGAGAAAGGGTTAGAATTTTTTTGAGAAAAACACATAGGTAAGAAAGCTCTGGTGATAAATGGGTGAACTCGTCAGGAGTTTTGGGGTATCGGGTTTTTAATTTAAAACTCTATAAATAAGAAAGTTTTGAGGGCTGTAACCCCAGCTAAGTTGAAAGGCTCAAAATTTTATGAGGAAAGTTTATAGTTAAGTAAGCTTGGGTGAGGGATTGGTGTCCTCGTGGGAAGTTTTAGGATATATGATTTTTAATGTGAAACTACTTAAAACAAAGTTTTGAGTATGTGGTGTAACCCCACTAAAGTTTAAACAGTTTGCATTTTATGTGGAAAATTTATAGTTAAGAAAGTTAGGGTGAGGAATCGATGACCTCCTAAAATGTTTCAAGGTTTTGGATTTTAAATGTTAAACTTCTTATGTAAAAGGTTATTGAGTATGGGGTGAAACCCCACTTAAGGAAAAAGTGTTAGAATTTTGTGCTGAAACTTCATAGCTAACAAAGCTCGGGTATGGGATGGGTGACCGCTTGGAAAGTTTTGGTGTTTAGTGTTATGAATGTGAAACTCCTTTAAATGAAAAACTTTTGACTATTAGGCATAACCCTACTTAAGGAGAGAGGGTTAGAATTTTATGAGGAATCTTCATAGTTAAGAAACTTAGGGTGAGGGATTGGTGACATCTTGGGATGTTTTGGGGTTTAAAATTTTGAATGTGAAACTCCTTTAAATAAAAAGATTTTGATTATGGGGTGTAACCCTACTTAAGGAGAGAGGGTTAAAGTTTTATGAAAAAACTTCATAGTTAAGTAAGCCAGGGTGAGGGATTTATGATGTCCTTGGATGTCTTGGGATTTTTTATTTTGAATGTGAAACAACTTAAATAAAAAAAGTTTTGAGTATGTGGTATAACCCCGCTTAAAGAGAAAGGGTTAGACTTTTATGAGAAAATTTCATAGTTAAGCAAGCTTGTGTGAGGGATGACTGACCCTCAGGATGTTTAATGTTTTGAATTTGAAGCTCCACATATAAATAGGTTTTGAGTATGGGGTTTAACCGAAAAAAAGGAGAAAGGGTTGGTATTTTATGAGAAAATTATTTTATAGTTAAGAAAGCTTGGTTGATAAATGGGTGACCTCATGGGAAATTTTAGGTTATAGAGTTTTGAATGTGAAACTCTTTGAATAAGAAAGTTTTGAGATTGGATGTAACCCTACTAAAGTTGAAAAGCTTGGAATTTTATAAGGAAACTTCATAATTAAACTAGCCCAAGTGATAGATGGTGACCTCCTTGGAAGTTTAAGGCTTTTAGGTTTTAAATATGAAACTCCGTAAATGATAAAAGTTTTGAGTATGGGGTGTAACACCACTTCCAGAGAAAAGGTTGGAGTTTTATGAGGAAACTTCATAGTTATGCAAGCTAGGGTGAACGATTGGCCACCTCCTTCAAGATTTTAGGGTTTAGGGTTTTAATGGAAACTCTATAAATAAACTATTTTAGGCATGGGGTGTAACCTCACTTAAGAAGAAAGGGTTCAAATTTCTTGAGCAAACATCATAATTATGCAAGCTCAGGTGAGGGATACGATAATCCTGAGAGTTTTTGTTGATTGGATTTTGAATATAAAACTCCATAAATAAATAAAAAGTTTTGAGTTTGGGGTGTAACTCCACTTAAGGAGTAAGGGTTAGAATTTTATGAGGAAACTTCATAATTAAGCTAGCTCAGGTGTTTGGTCAATGACCTCCTGGGAAGTTTTGGTTTTTAGGATTAGGGTTGAAATTTTTTGCGAAAACATTATAGTGAAGCAAGATCATGTGATAAATGGGTGACCTCATGGGAAGTTTCTAAGTATAGCATTTTGAATTTGAAACTCCTTAAATAAGAAGTTTTGAGTATGGGGTGTATCCCCACTTAAATTGAAATGTTTAAACTTTTATGAGGATACATTATTGTTAAGGAAATCTCGGGTGAGGGATGGGTGTCCCCCTGATAAGTTTTAGGGATTAGGGTTTTTAGTATGAAGCTCATTAAATAAAAAAAGTTTTAAGTTTGTGTTGTAACCCCACTTAAATTTAAAGGGTTAAAATTTTATGAGGAAACTTCATAGTTAAGCAAGCTAGGGTGAAGGATCATCGACCTCCTAAAAAGTTTTGGGATTTAGGATTTTAAATGTTAAACTCTTAATGTAAAAAATTTTAAGCATGGGGTTAAGTCCCACTCAAGAAAAAATTGGTTTGAATTTTATATGGAAACTTCATGGTTAAGAAAGTTTGGGTATGGGATGGGTGACCTCTTGGGAAGTTTTGGGTTTTAAAGTTTTGAATGTGAAACTCCTTTAAATAAAAAGTTTTGAGTATTGGGCGTAACCCTACTTAAAGAGACAATGTTAGAATTTTTTATGGAAACTTCATAGTTAAGAAAGCTAAGGTGAGTAATTGGGGACATCTTCAGATTATTTTGGGGTTTAGCATTTTGAATGTGAAACTCCTTTAAATAAAAATATTTTAGGTATGGGGCATAACCCTACTTAAGGTGAGAGGATTAGAATTTTATGAGGAAACTTAATAGCTAAGCAAGCTAGAGTGAGGGATTTATGGCATAGTAGGATGTCTTGGTGTTTAAGATTTTGAATGTAAAACAACATAAATTAAAAAGTTTTGAATATGAGGTATAACCCCATTTAATGAGAAGGGGGTCAAATTTTCTGAGGAAACTTTATAGTTAAGCTAGCTTGGGTGAGGGTTGGATGACCCTTGGGATGTTTAAGGTTTTGAATGTGAAGTTCCTTATATAAAAAAGTTTTGAGTATGGGGTGTAAACAAACATTAAGAAAAATGGTTGGAAGTTTTTGAGAAAACTTCATAGTTTAAAAAGCTTGAGTGATAAATGGGTGACCTCATGGGACGTTTTAGGGCATAGAGTTTTGAATATGAAATTCCATAATAAGAAAGTTTTGAGTATGTGGTATAACTCCATTAACGTTTAAAGGTTTGGAATTTTATGAGGAAACCTCATAGTAGACAAGCGCGGGTAAGGGATGGAAGTCCTCTTACGAAGTTTCAGTGTTTTGGATTTTGAATGTGAAACTCCATACATAAAAAAGTTTTGAGTATGAGGCATAATCCCACTTTAAAAGAAAGGGTTGAAATTGTATGAGAAAACTTCATAGTTTTGCAAGCTAGGGTCATCGATCTGTGACCTCCTAAAAGATTTAGAGGTTTAGGGTTTGAATGGAAACTCCTTAAATAAAAATTTTTTGGGTATGAGGTATAACTTCACTTAAGGGGAAAGGGACGGAATTTAATGAAGAAACTTCATAGTTTTGCAAGCTTGGGTGAGGGATGCGTGAATCCTAGGAAATTTTGTTGATTTAGTTTTAAAGGTAAAACTTCATAAATAAAATTAAGATTTCAGTATGGGGTGTAACCCCATTTAAGGAGTAAGGATCTGAATTTTATAAGAAAATTTATAGTTAAACTAGCTTAGATGTTGGATCAGTGACCTCATGGGAAGTTTTTATGTTTAAGATTTTTAATGTTCAATTGCTTAAATAAAAAGGTTTTGAGTAAGGCGGTATCCTTACTTAAAGAGAAAGGGTTAGAATTTTTTTAGGAAACTTTGTTGTTAAGTAAGCTCGAGTGATGGACTGGGAAGTTTCGGGGTTTAGGGTTTTGAATGTTGAGCATCATAAAGATAAAAAGGTTTTAGCGTAAGTAGTGTAACCCCACTTATAGTGAAAGGGATAGAATTTTATGAGGAAACTTCATAGTTAAGCTAGCTTGGGGTAAGAATTTTATGAGGAAACTTCATAATTTAGCATGTTTGTGTGAGGGATGGCTGACCCTTGGGATGTTTCGGAGTTTAATGCTTTGAATGTGGAAGACCTTAAATAAACAAGTTTTGATTATGTGGTGTAACCCTACATAAGGAGAAAGGTTTAGAATTTAATGAAGAAACTTCATCATTAAGAAAGTTCAGGTGATAAATGGATGAACTCTTTGAATGTTTTGGGGTATAGGGTTTTGAATATGAAACTCCTTAAATAAGAAAGTTTTCAGTTTGGGGTGTAACCCCACTTAGGTTGAAAGGCTTAGAATCTTATGAGGAAACATCATAGTTATGCAAGCTCGGGTGAGGGATAGGTGACCTCTTGGGAGGTTAACGAGTTTATTATTTTGAATGTGAAACTCCATAAATAAAAAGTGTTGAGTATGAGGCGTAATCCCACTTGAGGAGTAATGCTTAAAATTTTATGAGGATACTTCATAGTTAAGCAAGCTCAGGTGTCGGGTTAGTGACCTTTTGGGAAGTGTTGATGTTTAACATTTTTAATGTAAAACTTCTTAAATAAAATATTTGAGTATGGGGTGTAACCGCGCTAAAGGCGAATGAGTTAAAATTTTATGAGGAAACTTTATAGTTGATCAAGATCGGGTGAGGGGTGGGTGACCTCCTAAGAAGTTTTCGGGTTTAGGTTCTTAATGGGAATCTTCTTAAATATAAAAGTTTTTGAGTATGAGGTGTAACCCCACTTAAAGAAAAAGCGTCAAAACTTTTTGAGAAAATTTCATAGCTAAGTGAGTTGTGATGATGAATTGGTGACATTCTTTGATGTTTTGGGTTTAGGGTTTTCAATGTGAAACACCTTAAATAAAAAAGTTTTGTATATGGGGTACAACTCTACATATGGAGAAAGGGTTGAAATGTTATAAAGAATCTTCATTGTTAAGCAAGGTCGGGTAATAAATGGGTGACCTCAAGGGATGTTATTGAGTATAGGGTTTCGAATGTGAAACTCCTAAAATAAGAAAGTTTTTAGTATGGAGTGTAAACCCACTAAAGTTGAAAGGATTGAAATTTTATGGAAAAACTTCATAGTTAAGCAAGCTCGGGTGAGGGATTGGTGATCTCCTATAAAATTTTAGGGCTTAGAATTTTTAATGTAAACTTATTTAATAAAAAAAGTTTTGAGTAGGGGTGTAACTGCACTTATAGAGATAGTGATAGAATTGTTTGTGGAAACTTCATAATTAAGCAAACTCGGGTGAGGGTTGTGTGACATCCTGGTAATTTTTGGGATTTGGTTTTGAATGTGAAATTCTTTAAGTAAAAAAGTTTTAAGTATGGGGTGTAATTTCACTTAAGGAGTAAGGCTTATAATTTTTTGATAAAACAACTTCTTTAAGTACACTCGGGTGTTGGATTAGAGGCCTATTGGAAAAGTTTTGGTGTTTAGTTTTTTGAATGTTTAACTCCTTATGTAAAAATGTTTTTGAGCATGGAGTGTAACCCCACTTAAAAAAAAAGGGTTGAAATTTTATGTGGAAACTTTATAGTTAAGCAAGTTCAGGTAAGGGATGGGTGACCTCCTAGATAGTTTTAGGGTTTAGAGTTTTGAATGTGAAACACCTTTAAAAAAAAGTTTTAAGTATGTGATATAACACTACTTAGAGAGATAGGATAGAATTTTACGAGAAAACTTCATAGTTAAGCAAGCTAGGTTGAGGATTGGTGACTTCCTGGGATATTATTCGGGCTTACAATTGTTAATGTGAAATTGCTTAAATAAAAAGTTTTGAGTATTGGGTGTAACCCTACATAAAGAAAAAGGGTTGGAATTTCAAGAGGAAAATTCATAGTTAAGCAAGCTCATGTGATAAATTAATGAGCCCATGGGAAATTTCAAAGTATAGGGTTTTCAATGTGAAACTCCTTAAATAAGAAAGTTTTGAGTATGGAGTGTAACCCCATGTAAGTTCAAAAGGTTGGAATTTTATGAGGAAACTTCATAATTAAGCCAGTTTGGGTGATAGATAGGTTACCTCGTGAGAAGTTTAAGGTTTTAGGGTTTTAAATATGGAACTCCTTAAATAAAACAAATTTGAGTAATTGTTGTAACCCCACATAAGGTTAAAGGGAAAGAATTTTATGATGAAACTTCATAGCTAAGAAAGCAAGGGTGAGGTATTGGCGGCCTCCTAAAAAGTTTTAAGTATTAGGGTTTGAGTGTGAAACTACATAAATAAATAAGTATTGAGTAGGAGGTGTAACCCCAATTAAGTTGAAAGGGTTGGAATTTTATGATGAAACTTCGTAGTTAAGTAAGCTCAGGTGAGGGATATGTGACATCTTGGAAATTTATTTGGATTGGTTTTGAATGTGAAACTCCTTATATAAAAAAGTTTAAAGTTTGGGGTGCAACACTACTTAAGGAGTAAGGGTTAGAATTTTATGAGGAAACTTCTTTATTAAGCTAGCACACGTGGTTGATTGGTAAACAGTTGAAAGAGTATCATGGTTTAGGAATTTAAATGTTAAACTCTTTATCTAAAAAGGTTTTTTGAGTATGGGATGAAACCCAATTTAAGAAAAAATGGTTGTAATTTTATATTAAAACTTCATAGTTAGGCAAGCTCGGGTAAGGGAAGGGTGACCTCCTGGGAAATATCAGGGTTTAGAGTTTTGAATATGAATTTCCTTTCAATAAAAAAGTTTTGAGTTTGAGGTGTAACCCCACTTAAAGAGAAAGGGCTAGAATTTTATGAGGAAATGTAATAGCTAAGCAAGCTAGGGTAAGCGATTTGTTACTTCCTTATATGTCTTGGGGTTTAGGATTTTGAATGTAAAGATGCTTTAAAAAAATTTTGGGAATGAGGTGTAACCAAACTTAAGGAGAAATAGTTTGTATTTTATAAGAAAACTTCATTTTTAAGAAAGGTTGGGTGAGGGATGGATGACCCTCGGGATGTTTCAAGGTTTGAATGGGAAGATCTTTAAATAAAAATGAATTTAGTATGGGGTGTAACCCTACAGAAGGAGAAATGGTTGGAATTTTATGAGGAAACATCATAGTTAAGCAAGATCTGATGATAAATGGATGACCTCATGGAAATTTTTAGGGTGTAAGGTTTTGAATGTAAAACTCTTTAAATAAGAAAGTTTTGAGTATGGGGAGTAATCCCACATAAGTTGAATGGTTTAAATTTAATGAGAAAACTTCATAGTTACGCAAGCTTGGGTGAGGGATGGGAATCCTTTAGGTAAGTTTTATGGTTTAGGGTTTTGAATGTGAAACTCCTTAAATAAAAAAATTTAGAGCATGTGGTGTAACCCAACTTAAATTTGAAGGGTTAGAATATTATGTGGAATCTTCGTAGTTATGCAAGCTACGTTGAGGGATCGGTAACCTGTTGAAAAGTTTCAGGTTTATGATTGTAAATGTTATACTCCTTATGTTAAAAAGTTTTTGAGTATGGGGTATAACCCCACTTGAGGAAAAAAGGGTTCGAATTTTATGTGGAACTTCATTGCTAAGAAAGCACGGGTATGGGATGGGTGACCTCTTTAGAAGTGTTAGTGTTTAGAGTTTTGAATGCAAAACTCCTTTAAATAAAAAAGTTTTGAGTATGGTGTGAACCCCTATTTCTGGAGAGAGGGTTAGAATTTTATGAGGAAACTTTATAATTAAGCAAGCTAGGGTGAGGGATTGCTGACTTCTAAGGATGTTATAGGGTTTAGAATTTTGAATGCTAAAATCCTTTAAATAAAAATATTTTGAGTGAGGGGTGTAACACTACTTAAGGAGAGAGGTTTATAATTCAAAAAGAAAACCTCATTATTAAGCATACTAGAGTTAGGGATTAGTGATATTCTGGGTTGTCTTGGGAATTAGGATTTTGAATGTGAAACTACTTAAAAAAAAGTTTTCATTATGTGGTGTAAACCCACATAAGAAAACTTCATATTTAAGAAAGCTTGGGTGTGGGATGGTTGGCCCATAGGAAATTTTGGGGTTTTATAGTTTTGAATGTGTGACCCCGTAAATAAAATTTTTTTTAGTATGGGGTGTAACCCAACATTAGGAAATATGGTTGAAATATTTTCTGGAAACTTTAAATTTATGCAAGGTCAGGTGAGGAATGGGTGACCTCATGGAAAGTTTCAGGGTATAAGGTTTTGAATGTGAAACTCGTTAAATAAGAAAGCTTTCATTATGTGGTGTAACCCCACTTAAGTTGAAAGGCTTGAAATGTTTTGAGGAAACTTCAAAGTTGCGTAAGCTTCAGGAAGCAAGGGTGACCTCCTGGAAAGTTTTCTTAGAATTTTTAATTTAAAACTCTTTAATTTAAAAAGTTTTGAATATGGGGTGTAACCCTACCTTACGAGAATTGGTTATAACTTTATGAGAAAACTTCATATTTAAGAAAGTTAGGGCGAGAGATCGATGACCTCCTAAAAATTTTTGGGGTTTAGGGTGTGAATGGGAAACTCCTAAAATAAAAAAGTTATATATTTGGGGTGTACCCCCACTTAAGGAGAGAGGGTTGGATTTTTATGTGGAAACTTTATAGTTTAGCAAGCTCATGTGAGTGATGCATTACACCCTAGGAATTTTTAGGGATTTGATTTTGAATGTGAAACTCCTTAAATAAAAAAGTTTAGAGTATGGGGTATAACTCAACTTAAGTAGTAAAGGTTAGAATTTTATGAGAAAACGTCATAGTTAAGAAAGCTAAGGTGTGGGATTAGTGACCACATGGGAATTTTCGGGGTTTAGGAATTTGAATGCTAAACTTCTTAAATAAAAATAATTTTGAGTATGTAGTGTAACCACACTTTAAGGAGAAAGGATCAAATTTTTTTGTGAAAATTTTAAAGTTAAGAAAGTTAGGGTAAGGAATTTGTAACATCCTCGGATGTTTTGGGGTTTAAGGTTTTGAATGGGAAAGTACCTGAAACAGGCCGAGTATAGGGTGAAACCCCACTCAAGTTAAAAAACTAAGAATATTATGAGGTACTTCATAGTTAGGCAAGCTCGAGTGAAGGATGGGTGACCTCCTAGTAAATTTTTTGGTTTAGGATTTTGAATGTGAAATCCTAAATATAAAGGTTTTAAGTATGGGGTCTAATCCCACTTAAGGAGAAATGGTTGGAGTTTTATGAGAAAACTTTATAGTTAATAAAGCTAGGGTAAGGGATTGGTGACCACCTTGAAAATTTCATTTTGTGTTTGAATATGAAACCCCTTAAATAAAAAAGTTTTGAGTAAAGGGTGTAACTCAACTTAAGGAGAAAGTGTTAGAATTTTATGAGAAAACATAAAATTTAAGGAAATTCCAGAAGGGGATGTGTGACATCCTAGAAATTTTTAGGGATTGGGTTTTAAATGTTAATCTCCATAACTAAAAAAGTTTTGAGTATGGAGTCTTAACTCCACTTAATGAGTAAAGGTTAGAGTATTTTAAGGAAACATCATAGTTAAGCAATCAGTGACCTTCTGTGAAGTTCTGTGCTTTAGTATTCTACATGTGAAACTTCTTAAATTAAAAAAAAAGTTTTAAAGTATGGTGTATAACCCCACTTAAGGAAAAATGGGTAGGAATTTTATGTGAAAACTTCATAATGAAGCAAGCTCAGGTAAGGGATTGGTGAACTCTTGGGATGTTTTGGGGTTCAGAGTTTTGAATGTGAAACTCCTTAAATAAGAAACTTTTGAGTATGGGGTGTAACCCAATTCAGTTGACAGGCTTAGAATTTTATGAGGAAAGCTCATTCTTAAGCCAGCTCGGGTGAGGAATGGGTGACCTTATATGATGTTTTAGGGCTTAGGATTTTGAATGTGAAACTCCATAAATAACAAAGTTTTGAGCATGGGGTGTTACCCCACTTTAAGAGAAAGTGTTAGAATTTTCTTAGGAAACTTCATAGTTAAGCAAGCTATGGTGAGGGATTAATAACCTCCAGAAAACTTTTGGGGTTTAGGGTTTGAATGGAAACTACTTAAATAAAAAGGTTTTGAGTATGGGGTATAACCTCACTTAAGGAGAAAGGGTTGGAATTTCATTAGGAAACTTCAAAGTTATGTAAGCTCAGGTGTGGGATGCATGAATCCTAAGAATTTTTTATGATTGGGTTTTGAATGTAAAACTCAATAAATAAGAAAAGTTCCATATATGTGGTGTAACCCCACTTAAGAAGTAAGGGTTAGAATTTTATGAGGAAACTTCATAATTAAACTAGCTCAAGTGTTGGATCAGTGTCCTCCTAAGAAATTTTAGTGTTTAGGATTTTGAATGTTAAACTTCTTAAATAAAATGATTTTAGGTATGTGGTGTAACCTCACTTAAAGAGAAAGGGTTAGAATTTTTGAAGAAACCTCATAGTTAAGCAAGCTCGGTTGAGCTCATGGGAAGCTTCAGGGTTTAGGGTTTCGAATGTGAAACGTCTTAAATAAAAAAGTTATAAAGTATGTAATGTAACCCCACTTAAGGAGAAAGAGAAAAAATTTTATGAGAAAACTTCATAGTTAGGCTTCTAGGGTTTGGGATTGGTGACGATAATGGATGATTTGGGGTTTAGGGTTTTAAATGTGAAACTCAAATAAAAAGTTTTGAGTTTGAGGTGTAGTACCACTTTATGAGAAAGGGTTAGAATTTTTGAAGGAAGCTTCATAGTTAAGAAAGCTTGATTGAGGGATGGCTGACCATAGGATGTTTTAGAGTTTAAGGTTTTGAATGTGAAACCCCATATACAAAAAAGTTTTGATTCTGGCGTGTAACCCTAAAAAACAAGAAAGGGTTAGAATTTTATGAGGAAACTTCATTGTTATGCAACCTCGAGTGATAAATGGGTGACCTCTTGGGAAGTTTTGGGGTATAAGGTTTTTGAATGAGAAACTTGTTAGATAAGAAAGTTTTGAGCATGGGGTGTAACCCCACATAAGTTGTAAGGCTTGGAATTTTATTAGAAAACATTATAGTTAAGCAAGCTCGGATGAGGGATGACTAACCTCCTTGGAAGTTTTAGGATTTAGGGTTTTGAATATAAAAATCTATAAATAAATAAAAAATTAGTATGGGGTGTAACCCCACTTAAGGAGTAAGGGTTAAAATTTTATGAGAAAACTTCATAGTTTAGCAAGCTCAGGTGTTAGATAAGAGACTTGTTGTGAATCTGGTTTTAAGGACTATGATTTTGCTGATAACAAACCATTTTGTTTCTGTTTGAGGGTTTAATCTTTCAGGTTCACAGGTTCAATTACAATTCAAGCCAGCTCAAGATCGAGTCAGTCTGTTTGTATTTCATGTTCAATATACTTTTTCATTTTTCTTGAGTCAAATGTAATGGAACGAATCTCCAAGCTAAGTAACCTTACACACACACACTCAGGGGAAGAGTTTTAGTGAGTTAGAGTTTCTATTGATTTTTTTATTTAAATTATCCTAGACGATATTCACATCATCTTAGACGATCAGTTGAAAATAGAAACCCTAATTAGGGTGACCATATAAAGTTGATTTGATTAAACAGATCGTCATGGATGATAAACCCATCGTACAGGATGATATGCTCAAATTAGAAATTCTCAGCCGCTAGACTAAGTTAGGCAAGTTTTAATTTTTAGAATTTTGGTCTAATCATCCCGGACGATATATGTATCATTCTGGACGATCCTCTACAATCAAGCCTAAATTAATCCGGTGATTAAAGAAAGTAATTAAGATTTGATTGATTCGATCATATCATCCTGGACGATCGTAAGATCGTCCTGGACTATACATGCAAAATCATGACCGTCTAGAGCATTTTACCTGGACGACCCGAGGAATCTGTTGTACGATATTCCCGATTTTGAACTAATAGTACGGGATGATAGAAATATCATCCTAGACGATCAAATCATTTTGAAATTATCCAGCATGATTTACCTATACGACCCAAATAGTATGTCAAATGATTTTGATCTTTTTGAACTAATCGTACAGGACGGTATACGTATCATCCTCGACGATCAAGTCATTTTGAGATCGTCTAGCACAAGTTCTCCTAGACTACCTGAATAGTCCTCTGGATGATATTACTAAATTAAGCTAATCATTCCGGATGATCACAGAGTCATCCCGGACGATATAAATAGAATTTGTCTTCTAATCATCTAGAAGAATCAGATCGTCTAGACCAAAAGGGTCTGATTTACACTAATCGTACAGGATGATTTACTGATCATCCTGGATGATATTTGTCGCCAAGTTGAAATTTAGGGCAATTTTTTAGCATTTGTATTTAAGATCTCTTATCTTCCATCGTTTAGATCTTTTGACGTTGTCCTTTCCTGTGAGAGCTTTGAGAAGGAGAGAGAGAGAGAAAACTTGGGAGAGAGAGAGAGAATCTTGTGAGGGGGAGTTTTTGAGATGTTCATAGAGGTTGCTCTAAGTAAGGATCTGAGTTGTCTTCTCCAGTTGTTGTCTCTTGTCCTTAGTATCTCTGTGGAAGGATCTTGTGCAAGAAGATCAAGGTTCTCTGCTTGCTTCAGGAGAAAGTGAAAGGATTCTGAGTTCTCTGCCCACCGGGTTGCTGGAAAGGAGGTTTTGTAAAGGCTTCTCCGCCTTGCTATGGGAGCAGAAGGAGAGTCACTTAGTGTTAGTGCAATACCCATAGGGGAGGCTCTAGGGAGTGGACATAGGTCAAGTTGACCGAACCACTATAAAATCTAGTGTATTTTTTCTGATTATTTTATGCACTTTATTTTACTGCGATTAACTACTTGGGAGAAATCTTTGATTGATCTTTTTATTATTGATTTAATTCGTTTCCACTACAAGATATAAAAAGATATTTTTTTTGTTAAAGAAGTTTTCAAATATCCAATTCACCCCCCCCCCCCCCCCCTCTTGGTTAGCCTCGAGCTAGTTCATAAGGGCTTAACATCCCTAACAAACTTTCAAGTGGTATCAGAGCAGGATTCATAAAATCAAGTTTTGAAAAACTTTTGAATTTGATCTATGGATAACTTTGGAAATATAAATACTGTTGAAGGTTAATCCATTACTTGTCCACCCTTGTTTGATAACATACCGTTTGATTTTTGAAAAACTCATATGATCATGTTTTAACAATCTATAGATTATCGCATATGGATGATTGTTAAAGATGGTTATGAAGCACCTCTTAGACTTGTCAATGGCATTAAAATTAAACTTCTTTTTGCCGAATGGACCTTTGATGATCGTGATTTAGCATAACTGAATGCAAAATACTTGAACTATTTTTTCTGTGCTTTAAAATATGAGGATTACATGCGTGTCTCTACCTGCACAACTGGTAAAGAAATTTGGGATAGATTATGCATTACCTATGAAGGTACATTTGAATTTAAGTAGTCTAGGTTAAACATACTGCTTCATGAATACAAACTCTTTCACATGAAACCTAGTGAGTTCATATCTAAAATGTTCACTAGGTTTACTCAAATTGTCACCTCCCTGCATGCCTTAGGAAGAGAGCTTACTAATTATGAGAAAGTTAACAAGATTTTGAGATGCTTACCTTCTTCCTATGATGCCAAGAAAACTTGATCACTGAATCTAAGGATTTGAATACTTATTCTATTGATAACTTACTTGGATCACTCATTGCTTATGAGCAAGGGGTGAACTAAAGACAGCTTGATGCAGTTAAGAAAAAGAAAGAGAAAACTGTGGCGCTGAAGGCCAACGATATAGATATTGATACTTTCGGGTCTGATAGTGATGATGTTTCCCTAATCACTAGACAATTCAAAAGCTTTCTAAGGAAGAAGCACACAAACTTTAAGAAGTGGAATAAAGGTAAGAGTAGCAGAAATTTTAAAGGTTCTTCTGATATAGTTTGTTTTGAATGTAGGAAGCCTGGACATATAAAGGCTAAGTATCATACACTTAAGGATCACCCAAGCAAGGAGAAGGGTGAGGAGAAACCCAAGTTCAAGAAGGATAAGAAGATCCAAAAGGCTTTTTGGGCGGATTCTGCATCTGACTCTTCGGAGACTGAAGCTGAAGAGGAGACTACAAACTTGTGTTTGATGGCGGATGAACATCATGGTCAGTCTGACCAAGAAGAGGTATGTGAGCTAACCTACGATCAATTAGTTAAAGTTTCTGAAAAAATTTATTCATCATATAGGAAACTTAAGAAAATACATGCTAGCCTGAAATTAAAATTCTTAAACTTAGAAAAAGAGCATGAAGTTTTGATTAAGGATCATTCTACACTTGATAGCAATCACCTTTCATTACTTGATGAATTTGATGAATTAAACAAAAAGCATTCTAAATTGATAATCGAGCATGATTCATTCAAAGCATCGCATGTTAAATTAAAAGCTACATTTAAGGAGTTAGAAACTCATGCATCTGATTTAGATAGTAGTGAGTAGTATTTCAAAATTAAAATTATAAGTCTTAAAAAGGAAAATGAATTTCTAAGTGTAAAAATTAGTGCATTTGAGAATAATAAAACACCTCCTACGTTTGCACATTTTTGCAAACCTCCATCACTTGAAGAATCTCATTCAAAGACATCAAAACATGCATCATTCAAACCTAGGAAGAGGCATAATCACCCCCATAGACTAATTAATCCTTTTTCGTGGTATAAGATGTTTCTCATGTGGCATGTTAGGACATATCTCTCACACCTGCACTATTCATCGTAGTACACATTAGGCGTGGACGCCCAAACTGCATGTTTCACAGTATAGCACACATGTATTACATTCTTTTTTTCATTAGAAGGAACCTAAATCTGTTTGGGTTCCTAAATCTGCCATTTAGTATTTTTGTAGGGGTGCTCTCACAAAAGACCTCATAAGAGCATGTGGTACCTAGATAGTGGATACTCAAGACATATGACTGGAGATGTAAATCAATTCATTTTACTGGAGGTCAGGGCTGGAGGCAAGGTCACTCTTGGAGACAACACCATGAGGAAGGTGGTAGGTGTAGGTATAATTGAAAACTCCAAGAACATTTTGATTGAAAATATTTTGCTTGTAGATGGACTGAAATATAACCTGCTTAGCATCACTCAACTCTGTGATAAAGGGTTTAGCATCAAGTTCGTGGCAACATGTGCATTATAAGCTTAAATAATAACACTATTTTGTAGGGCAAGAGGATCAACAATGTCTACATGTTTGACTTAAATAATATAGAATGTGCTACTTCATTTTACTTAAAAACTACTGCTGATGAGTCTTGGTTAGGGCATAGTAGATTATGTCATGCCAGTATGAAAACCCTTAGAAGAGTTACCCAAAAGGACTTAGTTAGAGGTATCCCAAAGCTTAAGTTCACTAAGGATCACATGTATGATGCCTGTCAATTAGGGAAGCAAGTCCAATCCTATTTCCACTCCATTAAGGACATCTGCACCTCTAGACCTTTAGAAGTCCTTCACATGGATCTTTTTGGACCCATTAGCACTGCTAGCTTAGGGGAAAAAGTTTATAGATTTATGATTGTTGAAGATTACTCGAGGTTCACTTGGATTAGATTTCTGTCACATAAATCTGAGTCATTTGATGAATTTAAATCTTTCTCCACTTGGATTCAAAAGTAGTTAGGTTGTGAGATCTTGACCATCTATAGTGATCATGGTGGGGAGTTTAAAAATGTGAGATTTGGAACCTTCTGTGAGGAGCAAGGGATTAGCCATAACTTTCAGCTCCTAGGACCCCTTAGCAGAACGAGGTAGCTGAACGAAAGAATAGGACTTTAGTGGAAGCCACTAGAGCCATGCTCACTGAGTATTCACTTCCAAAATACTTCTAGGCAGAAGCGGTAAACACAACCTGTTATGAGTTGAATAGGGTGAATGTTAGATCCAATCTGAATAAGACACCCTATGAGATCATTAAGGGTAGAACTCCATGTTATGATTTGTGCAAATTAGTTCTTTAAAGTGAATTTTGATATACAAGTTATTTTTTTCATGATTACAAAAGATTATTATTTGTTTTTTTTTCTACTAATAAATATTGGAGTTTCTGTTTTGTGTGTACTAATATATTTTTCTAAAAATTCATATTCCAGACTACTGAAGACTTCAAGTTAATTTGTTAATGTTTTATTATAAGTGAAGTCTGTATTTTTTACTTTTCTTGAGCCTGAGAGAGTCTGATTATAAGTTAGATAACTGTGCACACACACTCTGGGGGAGTAAAAGCTTTTAAAACTAATTGTACTATACAATCTATGATCGTACAGGATGATTTGTGTTAATTCTTCTCTGATACGAACCTGCCTGAGTAAATTTTTATCTAAGTAAAACTTGTACAGTATGACATTAACTTTGTACTAAAGCTTGTGATGTATGAATGACTCAGTTTGAGGTTCGTACTGGATCATACGGGATGAATCGTTCATATTTTAGAACTATTCATACAGTATGAAATATACTTCATATAGAAGGTTGTGAGGTACGAACGGCTCGGTTCTAGGTTCATATTGGATCGTCGGGATGAACGGCTCAGTTTGAGGTTCATATGAGATGAATGTTGTCAATTTGGTTTCAAGGACTATAATTTTGATGATAGCAAACATCTCTGGTTCTTGTTGACTGTCTAATCTTTTGGGTACGCAGAATCAATTGCAAGTTCAAGCCAGTTCAAGAACAAGTCAGTCTGTATTGTAATTCAGGTCAAATGTACTAGTTTTTAGTTTTCTTGAGTCAATTATAATGTAACTGATCCCCTAGCTAAGTAACCTTACACACACACACTCAGGGGGAGAGCTTGAGTGAATTAGAGTTTCTATTCAATTTTTGTTCAGATCATCCTGGATGATATTCACATCATACAGGACGATCTAGTGAAAATAGAAACCCTAATTAGGACGACCAAGTTAAGTGTGTCGAATTAAGCAGATCATCCTGGATGATCCATACATCGTATGGGACGATAGGCTCAAATCAGAAATTCTCAGTCGCTAGATCGAATTAGGCAAGTTTTAATTTTAGAGATTTGATCTGATCGTCCTGGATGATACATGTATCATCCTAGACGATCCAGTACAATCATGCCTAAATTAGTCTGGTAATTAAGGAAAGTAATTAATATTTAATTGATATGATCATATCGTCTGGGATGATCGCAAGATCATCCAGGACGATCCTGATCGTCTAGTGCTTTTCAGCTGTACGTCCAGAGCGATACTCAGGATGATTTTGGTACTTTTTATTTTAATCATACAGGATGATATCAGTATCATCCTGGACGATCAAGTCATTTTTGGATCATCTAGCACAAGTTCCTCTGGATGACAAGAGCGGTCTTCTGGACGAAATTCCTTGATTTACACTAATCATCCCGGACGATCGCAGAATCGTACGAGATGATCTGATTAACTTTTTTTATTGATCATCCAAAAGAGCCAGATCATCCAGACTGAAATAGCTGATTTTGAATTGATCATACAAGATGATCTTTCGATTGTCCTGGATGATTCTTGCCTACCAGTTGAGATTTAGGGCAATTTTAGAGCCCTCCTTTAAAAGATATTTTTCTTCCAAGAAAAAAAAAATATTTTGCCACTTTCCTTTCCAGAGAAATCCTAGAGAGAGAGAGAGAGTTTGGGAGAGAGAGAGAGGATCTTGTGAGGGGGAGTTTGTGAGGGATTCACAAAGGTTTCTCCAAGCAAGGATTAGAATCATCTTCTCCTCTTGTCTTCTCTAGTCTTATCGGTGTCTCTTGGGAGGATCATCGGTAAGAAGATCCGGGTTCTCTGCCCACTTCAGGAGGAAGCGAAATGAGTTCAGGTTCTCTGCCTGCTTCAGGAAGAAGCGAAAGGAGTCCGAGGTTCTCTGCCTGCTTCAGGAGGAAGCGAAAGGAGGTTAGATTCTCTGCCTCACCATGTCGGTGGAAAGGAGCTTTTATACAGGCTTCTCCGCCTTACTGTGGGAGAAGAAGGAGAGTAACTTTGGTTTAGTGCAATACCTGGAGGGGCGGCTCCGAGGAGTGGATGTAGGTCATGTTGACCGAACCACTATAAAATCTGGTGTGTTCTTTCTGATTACTTTCTGCACTTTAGTTTTCTGTGATTAACTGCTTGGGTGAAATCTGTATTTGATCTTTTTATTTGTGTGTTTTACTTCTTTCCACTGTAAATTATCAAAAAGATTTTTTACTGTTGCTCTCGAATTTTTAAATAACCAATTCACCCCCCTCTTGGTTAGCCTCGGGACTAGTTCATCAGGGCTTAACATCCCTATCGAACTTTCAATGAATCGTTTAATTTTCTAAATTATTCATATAGTATGAAATATACTTCATACATTAGGTTGTGTTGTACGAACGGCTCTATTTCAGGTTCATACTGGATCATGCGGGATGAACATTTCATATTTTTGAACTTTTTATATAGATGATATGCGATCGTACGGGACAATCAGATTGCGTAAAACTTGAAATTTTTAGTTTTTGGATGGTTTTTCTTATCCTTAGTACTTAAGGGTCCTAAAAACTAACTTGTAAAGTATTCTTCTATGAATTTCTTCTTGAGAGTGGAAGGAAGAGAGTATAGGGAGAGTGTTTGGGAGTGAGTGTTGTGAGATTCTTGGAGAGAAAATTTTGAGGGGATTCATAATGTTATCCAAGTGTGAGGATCTCATTGTTTGTACTTCAAGTCTCTTTCCTATCTCTTTAGAAACTCTTGAGAGAAGATTTTTTAGGAGGTTCGGTTCTATGCCTTCATCTGGAGGGTGAAAAAGGACACTTAGTTCTCTGTCGACAGCTGGAGGATGTGAAAGGATGCTTGGTTCTCTACCGACACTTGAAGGGTGTGAAAGGATGAGTGGGTTCTCTGCCTTCACTAAGAGGGTGAAAAATGATGACAATTCTCTGCCGCACTGGGGTTTAGTGGAAGAGAGTTTTATAAGGGCTTCTCCATCTTACTGTGGGGGATAAAGGAGAGTCACTTTGGTATAGTGCAATACCTAGAGAAGGAGTCTCTAGGGAGTGGATGTAGGTCGTGTTTGACCGAACCACTATAAATCTAGTGTTCTTTGTTTCTCCCTTTTTTTAATTTTTCACATTGTTATTTTTACTGCACTTTATTTTTTTGAGGTTGAAAAAGTATAAAATTCATAACTATTCATACAGTATAAAGTCTATCATACAGTACGATTTTATTAAAGTTTTTAATTAAAAATCTTGCAAAATTCTAAGAGAATATTTAAAGTACCAATTTATCCCCACTCTTGGATAGCCTAGGGACATAATCAATAGGTATAACAACCTATTCACACTTTCAAGTGGTATCAAAGACTATTTCAAAATTATTGTTTAAATTACTTTTTGAAATTTGATCATGGCTAATTTTAGAAATTAGAACACTTTAGAAGGTTACTTGATCGCTAGGCCACCTTTGTTTAACAATATTTCATTTGATTTCTGAAAAACTCGCATGTCTACTTTTCTGAAATCTCTTGACTATCGCATGTGGATGTTAGTTTAAGGTGGTTATACTATACCTACTAGACTTATAGATGGTATTAGAGTTAAAACACCATTTACTGACTGGACTTTAGAAGAAAGGGAATTAGCACAACTAAATGCAAAATGCTTGAATAGCTTTTTCTTTGCTCTTAAATCTGAAGACTATATGCATATTTCTACTTGTAAATACGAAAAGAAAATATGGGATACACATTGTATTATGTATGAAGGTACAAATAAAGTTAAGCAAACTAGATTAAATATTCTTTTGCATGATTATGAATCAATCTCAGACATGTATACATGATTTAAGCATATAGCCACTTCATTGCATGCCTTAGGTAGGGAATTAACGAATGCAAAAAAAATAAATAAAATACTTCGTTGCTTACCTACTATTTATGATACAAAGATAATTGCCATAACTGAATCAAAAGATTTAAATATCTATTCTATTGACAATCTTCTTGGATCACTAATTTCTTACGAGCAATCTGTGACTCAAAGACAGATTGATGTAGGTGACAAGCGGAAGGAGAAGAACATAGCTTTGAAGGTGGATCATTCAGATATTGATCAGTCACTACCGAAGGATGAGGAAGTCATTGCCTTGATGACAAGGTAATTTAGAAGTTTCCTAAAGAGGAAGCAGAGAAGACGCCAACAGTGGAACAAAGGTATATTCCATAAAAATGTTAAGGCTTCTAATGATGTTATTTGCTATGAATGCGGAAGCCTGGATATATCAAGACTGATTGCCCTAATCTTAAAGCCATTCCTAGCAAGGAGAAAGCTGAGGAGAAACCTAAGGATAGAAGGGGAAAGAAGAGACTTCAACGAGCATTTTGGGCGGACTCAGCTTCAGATTTCTTAAAAACAGCACCTGAAGAGGAAGTCATAAATTTATGCTTGATGGCTGACAATCTTAATCATTCGGATCAAGAGGAGGTATGTGACTTGAGTTATGATGAAATGTTTGAAGTTATTAAACGCTTTCATTCTGCATATAGGAAACTAAAGAAATCTCATGCTAAGTTAAATTTGGATCATTTAGAGCTGCAAAATGAATTTAAAATCCTTAGGAAAGACCATGCATTAATTGACAGCAATCACATGACTTTAATGGATGAATTTGATGATTTGAATAAACAGTATGAACTTTTAAAATCATCACACACTAAACTTGAAAATGATTTCAAAACTTTTATGGATGAATCGGATAGTAAAGAGCATAACTTGAATATTAAAAATTTGATTTTGGAAAGTACTAATGCTTATCTTGAGGTTAAGTTAAAAACATTTGACTAAAATAGGAATCCACCTAAACATGAAGATTTTCACAAAATTTATCACAAGTCAAATAATACAAAATCAAAGAGAAAATCTTTCAAGACATATAGATTGATAAATCCTTTTCCTAGAGTGAAGTGCTTTTCTTGTGGTATGATTGGACATATTTCTCACACTTGTACTACTCATCGTAGGACATATTTTGTGTGGAAACCTAAGATGCATAAAACATAGCATATTACACATGCATCTGTTTTAAAATTGTCAAGAGGTGAACCCAAACTTATTTGGGTTCCCAAGTCTAATGTTTGCTAATTTTGTAGGAATGCTCTCACACAAGACCTTGTAAGAGCATTTGGTAACTGGACAGCATCTGCTCAAAGCGTGTGACTGGAGATGAAAATCAATTCATATCGCTGGAAGCCAAGAATGGAGGCAAGGTTACACTTGAAGATAATACCACCAAGAAAGTGGTAGGTACATGTATGATTGGAAATTCAAAAAACTTTGTGATTGAAAATATTTTGTTAGTAGAAGGGTTAAAACACAATCTGTTGAGCATTAGTTAACTGTGCAATAAAGGTTATCATATTAAATTTTTGCCTACTAGCTGTATCATTAGTCAAAATGAAACTGTTGTGTTGAATGGTGATAGAGTAAATAATATTTACATGCTAGATTTAAATTTTATAAAAACTTCCACTGCTTTTTATTTGAAAACTGTATCTGATGAGTCATGATTATGGCATAGAAGACTTTGTCATTTTAGCATGAGAAATCATAGGAAAATCACTCAAAATGAGTTAGTTAGAGGTATACCCAAACAAGACTTTACAAAAGATAACTTATTTGATGCATGTCAACTAGGAAAACAAGTCAAATCCTCGTTCAATTCAATTAAGGAAATTAGAACTAGCAAGCCCTTAGAAATTCTTCACATGGATCTCTTTGAACTCGTTAGTACCTTAAGTTTAGGAGGAAAAAGATTTAGGTATGTAATTGTAGATGATTATTCTAGATTCATCTGAATTAGATTTTTAAATCATAAGAGTGAATCATTTAAGGAGTTTAGAGATTTTACCACTTGGATTCAGAGAAAATTTGGCTTTGAAATTGTAACTATCCAAAGTGATCATGGGGGAGAATTTGAAAATGAATTTTTTGATGTTTTTTGTAAATCTCATGGGATTGAACATAACTTCTCAGCTTCTAGGACACCTCAATAGAATGAAGTAGTTGAGAGAAAGAACAAAACATTAATTGACACTGTTAGAGCCATGTTGGCAGAATATTCACTTCCAAAATATTTTTAGGCTCAAGCAGTTAGTATAGCGTCCTATGTATTGAATAGGGTATACATTAGATCAAAATTAAATAAGGCACCCTATAAACCTTTTAAAGGTAGAATTCCTAACCTCTTACACCTACATATTTTTGGATGTAAAGTGTTCATACACAATAATGAAAAACTCTCTTAGGAAAATTTGATCTTAAATCTGATGAAGGAATTTTTCTAGGAAATTCAAGTGTTGGAAAATCCTATAGAGTTTTTAATAGAAGGACATTGGTAGTTGAGGAGACCACTCATGTTATTTTTGATGAATCTAATAATACTGGAGGGTCTAAGTTGGATGAAGATGAAGTTGATGAAGCAACCCAAGGACTTGAAAATGTAAAAGTGGATGAAAGGGTTAAAAATCAAGAAGAAAATAAATTACCTAGAGAATGGAATTATCCCAAGAGTCATCCTAAAGAGTTGATTTTAGGAGAACCAAGTGAAGGAGTTAGGACTAGGCATGGTTTGAGAAAAGAAGTCAATCATTCAGCTTTCATTTCAATGATTGAACCCATTAATATAGATCAAGCACTTTTGGATGAATTTTAGATTTTGGCCATATAAGAAGAATTGAATCAATTTAAAAGAAATGATGTTTGAGAGTTAATTGAAAGGCCAAAGGATTAAAGTGTAGTTGGTACAAGGTGGGTATTCAAAAATAAAATTAATGATTTAGGAGTTGTGATTAGAAATAAGGCTAGATTAGAAGCTAAGGGTTATAATCAAATAGAAGGGATTGATTTTGAAGAGACATTTACCCCTGTAGCTAAACTTGAAGCAATTAAGGTTTTATTAGCCTTTGCCTATTTTGAAGAATTTAAATTATATCAAATGGATGTTAAGAGTACCTTTTGAATGGGATGATAGGAGCAACCTCCAGGTTTTGATAATTCTAAATTTACTAATCATATTTTTAAATTGAAAAAGACATTATATTGACTAAAACAGGCACCTAGAGTATGGTATGAGAGGTTAAGCACTTTTCTACTAACAGGATCATTTGTTAAAGGAAGTGTGGACACCACTCTCTTTTTGAAAAGAATAGAGAAAGTAATACTCATTATACAAATATATGTGGATGACATCATTTTTGGATCAACTAATAAAAATCTTTATGATGAATTTTTAAAAATAATGAGTAGTGAATTTGAGATGAGTTTGATGGATAACTTGAGTTATTTCCTTAGTTTTAGCATAAAACAAAATGAAGAAGGAACTTTTCTTAGTCATTCTAAGTATCTTAAGGATATCCTCAAAAAGTATGAAATGGATAATGCTAAACCAGTTACTATACTCATGAGTTCCTCAGTATAGTTAGATAAGAACCCTAAGGGAAAATCTGTTGATAAAAAAAAGTTTAAAAGAATAATTAGATCATTACTTTACTTGACAGCTAGTCGATCAGATATTATGTTTAGTGTTTGCTTATGTGCTAGATTTCAATCAGATCCAATGGAATCACATTTGATAGCAGTGAAAAGAATATTGAGATATCTTTTGGGAACTTAAAATTTAGGGATTTGGTATCCTAAGAATAGCTCTTCTTTTGAAATTATTGGATACTAGATCAAAAAAGTACTTCTAGGACTTATCAATTCATTAAAAATTCTTTAATGTCTTGGTCGAGTAGGAAATAAAATTCAGCAGTACTTTCTACAGCTGAAGCAGAATATATTGCCTTAGGTAGTTGTGCGACATAAGTGCTTTGGTTGAAATAATAATTGGTTGACTTGGGATTTTTTATTAGTACTATACCAATCTTTTGTGATAACACTAGTGCCATATGCATCTCAAAGAATCCTATTCAACACTCTAGAACCTAGCATGTTGATGTAAGGCATCATTTTATAAGAGATTATATAGCGAAAGGGGTAATTAAAGTACATCATGTCACTACTAAAGATCAACTTGCAAATATTTTCACAAAACTACTAGCTTTTGACACTTTTAGCATATTAAGGACAAGGCTAGGTGTGATTGATCTTAATGCATGATTAAAAATTCTGCAAATTTGTTTTGTATATGATTGTGAGTTTGTTTATGTCAAGTGTGAGTGTATTTGTTTCTATTTTGTTGCGTCTTTGGTTATCATTTGTGTCTTTTAAAAATGAAATAAAAAATATTTCTTGTTTAAAGTGTTGTTTCAATGCCATAAACTCTGTAGCTCATGTATGAAAATCTGTGGTGTTGAAGTAACGAAACTATATTTTCATAGTCTGTTCATACTATACGATGACATAATCATACTGTACAATATATACAGTTTCATCTGTACGAATGGGGTGGGTTCACGATTAGTGTCAGTTATTATTGATGATCATACGTACAAATACATCATTCGTCTGTACAATCCTTATGTCGATTCAGATAAGGACGAACCTAACCGTCGCCTGAACGATCTTTAATTTATTGATTATCCCGGATGAACACGTGATCGTCTGTACAATCAAGAAGTCAAAAAGCCTGTACGAAAGGACACCTCTGGAAGGGTAGTTTACGAAAAGCCATTTCATTTTTTACCGTTTTTGTTCATCCTGTATGAAATTATTTTTGTCCCGTATGAAAATTATTTGTATAGTACGATTGATCATTTTTCTTTATAAAGAAGGGTAATTTTCATTCATTTCACTTCCAATTTCTAACTCTTTTGAGCATATAGTAGAAATATCAAGCAGTGGAAAGAGAGTATGACAGTCTAGGGGTTTGTCGTCTAGGCAAGATTGAGACGACAACTTTTTGAGTGCCCAAAATGAAGAAGCCTACTATAGATATGTTGCATTTAAATTTACCCCCTCTCATATTCTAGTGTAAGAAAATATATATTTTGCAGTAATGCCTCTGTTCGACTTGACTCAATTTTCTTTCCTACTCACCCTTATTTAAGCCTACAACAAAGACTTCTTTCATGTTTTCTTAGCAAATATGAGAATCAATTAGGAGCATAGTAGAATCTCTTCTTTTGTCCACAAATAAAAAGCTGAAATAACTAAGGAGGAGCTTGGATCAATTCTTCATCTTAAAACTCTAGGTATCAGGCTCATACTCTTACTTCCAGAGCGAACTATGATTGGTACGAAGTTAATCAAGTTCTGAGAGGTATAAGTAAACCAAGTCACTATCCTAGAGTTGATACTTTGAACCAAAATGCAAGAATTATCTAACACGTTCTTAGGACCTCCATCATTCCCAAAGCTGGAGATCGAGTAAACTGTTGACCTCATTTTTGTATGAGGCCAGTGGGACCAATCCAGACCTTAGGATCTTTCCAATCCTTAAGATCAATCTTGACCCTATGATTAATCTGATCCTAGATCAATCCAGATTCAAATCAATCCTGATCTCAGATTAATCTAGTTTCTAGACTATTCTAGACCCTAGGATCTTTCCTAGATTTTAGATCTTAAGACCATTCTAGACCTTAGGATCCTCTTAGATTTCAAACTTTAGAATCTACTCTATATCCTAAGATTCCTCTAGATCCCAGAATTTCTAGATCTTAGGGTTATTCTAGACCCCAGACCCTAGGACTTCTATACTCTAGGATCTTTCTAGATATTAGTCCCTAGGATCTATTCCAGACCCTAGGATTCCTTTAAGCTGATCCAGACCCTATGATTTACTTAAGCCCTAGGATATTTCCTAGATTCCAGATCTTGGGATTCTTCTAGACTCTAAATCTTTAGATCTACTTAAACTCTAAGATTAATCCAAATATTAGATCAATCTTGATCATGATCTATCCCTATCTTAAGTCAATCTTTACCTCAAGCCAATCCAGATCTTCAATCAACCCAGACCTTAAACATATCCAGACTCCGGATCTATCCAGGTCCCAACTTTAATTCAAATCTTGATCCAGCCTTATATCAAATTTATACCCTATCCAATCACTCATAATCATTTAAATGATTATGAATTATTTTGATAACTCACTCTCAAGCATTAAAATCAAAAGTCCAGTCCAAATCCATACTTTTAAATCAAATCTCAAGACCAAAGGTCTAAGTCCTGAAAGCTTTTTCTAATAAATTTTTGAACACTTCAAAACCTTGTCAACTGACTTCTGATTCAAAGTCTATCAATTCCACATTGATATAACATGTCTCTAGAGGCAACCCTACAAATTTGAGCCCATTCTGAGGACTCTAACCCAAGAAACTAAATTGAAATCCAAAGACTGTAAAATCTCCAAATATTTACATTCTATGCCACTGGACCTGCCACCTAGTGGATCCTGACCTTAGAGCCTTCTCCAAACCCTCAAATCACTTCTAGACCCTTGATTATGACTCATTGAGAAATAAACTGCATTTTTTGGACTCAATTTGACCCCCAGTTGACCAGGGGTCAAAATGACCAAAATACCCCTATGGGGTGTAAATAGTCACTTTGAACCAAATGAGCTCCAAATCAAATGCAATCACTTCCAACAATTTTCATATATCAAACTAAACCTGTTAAACCCAAAACCAGACCCCGGACCCACCGGATTGACCAAGTCAACCAGGGTTGACCCAATGAACCATTAAGGGCCCAAATAGGTCATTGTGACCAAACAACCTCTCCAGACCTTGAGACCACCATCAGTAGACTCAGAATATCACTCTGAACTGGTTGGATCCAATCCCTGAACCTGGGTCAACCTGGTTGACCAAGTCAACGCAGTTGACCCATTAAGCCCATTAAGGACCTAAATAGGTAATTTGATCCTAATAGCCTATTTAAACTCTAGAAATACATCTACCAGACTTCAAACATCAAATTAAATCCATTGAACCCAAACACAGGTCTTGGGTCAACCTAGTTGACCAAATTAACCCAGTTTGACCTAAATACCCCTTAATGTTTTAATGGATTATTTTAACCCATTTAATATTTTGAACCTCACTCAAACTTCAAATCAGCTCCAAATCATGGCCTTAATATGCTCTATGGCTTGGCTAATCAAATCCTAGGAATTTTGATCAAGTCAACATATTAGTTTTAGTCAAATTCCTAAATATTTAGTAAAAAATCCATATATCTTCAATCAAGTCCTCAAAACTCATCTAACCAGCTCTTAAGCATTCTCCCATGCCACCTCATCAGTCAAGTTGACTGGTTGACCAGTCAACTCAGTCAACAAATGGCTTATTTTGTTCCAAATGATCAAATCTCCATGTTTAAGCTAATGCCTTCCATTCTTGAGTACTCCAGCAATCTTAGTTAGCTCCTAAGCCTTCCCCTATGCCACCTCAGCAGCCATATGGCATGGGGACCAGTCAATTTGTCAAACCAAGCTTAGGAAGTGGTCAAAGGTGGTCAAAACCCTTCTTAAGTTAATCATATCCATTCTTAAACAATTTCAACAGTTTTAACAATCTCTAGAACATTCCTAGAGCTGTTCTAAGCCATTAGATGAGGATCCAATGGTTTGGATCTCTCTCTTATGATCAAGTGGGGACCAACGTGACTTTCCACCTAGGATGTCCTTTGGCTCCTGCTTCTAACCACCCTAAAGCTTTATAACAGCAACCTAGAGTCTAGTCAAGTAAACCCCAGCCCTTGGATCCATATCTAATGGTCCCCATCACTCCTATGCTCTAATGGGGACCAAAACCCCTTTACATGTAACCTGTCCTTGGGTAGTACATGCTACAGCTTTTCAACAACCCCTGGACAGGTCTATTAATCCTAGAAATCCATCCAGTTGATCTCAGCCGTTCAAACTCTCCAAGGACACTTGAATAGGGTAAAACGTCTAAGAAAGCTCTCATTCTAACCTAGACCTTATCTCTCCTCTCTGGCCTCTTCCAGCTGAGCTCTCTACTCATTCAAGCTCTGAAGGTTCTCCTCTACCCATCCCAAGAAAAAACCATCCGGTCAAGCCTCACCGGCGATGGGATCCGGGACACCTTGATGTTATTTCCGTCCAAGCTCCAATCTGTTCGATCTGTGGCGTTTTGAGCTGTGATTCCTAAAGAGAAGTTAAGCGTGGACAGTCTACAAGCTCAGAGAAATAAAAATCCTCAAAATCCAACGGTTGGATTGAGGTAAAACTCTAAACTTAGCTTAGGACACCTAAGTTTAATTAGCATTTTATTAAATGAATATTTAACCATATGATTATATCCCCATGATTTCTGTTCAAATATTATATCTAGATTTAAATTTTCAAATTAAACCATTGATCAGATCAAGAGAACGATTAAAAAAACCTATTCTAAGGAAAAACTCGATAACTTGTATGTAGGTACAACATCCGGACTGTTGATCTCCTGATCAACGTTCTAGATTCCGCCATTCCATGGTAGATCGACCACGTGTATGGATCTGTTGCACTATTAAACGTCCAGCTCGATCTGATTCATCCACGCGACACAGCGGGATTGATTATCCACCGTCTGATCTCTCTTAATCGAGATCAAATGGCGGGACTTGATCTCGGCCGTTGGATGGATCCAATACAGATCAAATGGCCATTATAATCTGCTGACGTGAATTAGTGATACGGCGTGGACACACACTTTCTTCAATTAAGGTGCAATGATTGCACGGTGGCCAATCATTACAAATGATTGGCCTGCCGCCGTGCATTTCGGACCCGCGAACCCTGTTGCGCCACGTGTGCAGCCTGCCACCTCTTTTTTTAAAATTAATTAAAATTTGTTTTTAAATTAATTTTAAACCTAGTTTTCTTCAAAAAATATTAAAAATTAATTTCAATTTTAAAAAATATATATGTATTATATATTAAAAATTTAATAAAATTAAATACTTTATTTTAAAATAGATATTAATGTAAAATATTAATTTTACTTTAAAATTATTTGAATATTAAATATTGAATATTTTAAAAATTAATATTTATTTAAATATGATTTAAACATTTTATAAATTTTAAAATTAAATTTTTAGTCCTTCAAATCACTAAAATAATATATATATATATATATTAAATATCTAATTTTAAATTAAATTAATTAATATTATATATATATATATAATCTTTAATTAATTAAATAATTAAACATTTAATAAATCCTTATTTGAAAACAAATTAAAATAATTTTAAATAACTTTAAAATTTTAGAAGTATTTAAGATTTAATTTAATTTGTTTTAAAATTATTTTTAAATGTTAATTACTTTCAAATTAATTTTAAAATGATGTTAAAACTATATATATGTCTTTAAATCTTAAAACATTTGAGAGATCCCTTGAAATTTTAAATCTAGATTAAGCATGTTTGAATATAATTAATGTGGAGTAATGGATAATCAATGGATAATTAATGTGTTAATCATTCATTGATTATCTCTTGATTAATTAAGTCATTTTGATCCTCGCATGCTTAGGGAACACACACCACCTAGCTTTAAGGCTCTTTTAGATCTAGGATTGGATTGTGATTATGTATGCATGTTTATGTATATGTTAAGTCCAAGGGTCTAGGAACATTGATTCAAACCTAATTAAATTTAGCGACATCATTAAGGACAATATTTAAGGACCTTTGTTTAGAAAAATTAGGAAAATTTCAATAATTAGGATATAATTCCAATTGACTTGAAACTTTAAAAACTTCAACTTAGTGACACTCTTAGCCCTAGGGAAATTTCTAACTGAATTTTGAAATCATTAAACCCCTTAATTAAAATTACTTAAGTTTAAACCTTAATTAAGCCTATAAACTTCCAAAAAATACAATAAATCAAGATTAAATCCAAAAATTAGAAATAATACCTTAAAGTGACCATAATTGAATCATTAATCAAAGAAAAATAAAAGTCCCTTAACTGGACTTTAAAATCAAGCTTAATTTAATTTTAATTGAAATTTAATTTTAAATTAAATTAATTAATTAAAAATAATTAAAAAATTCTAAAAATCTCTCAAACACTTGATAATCTCTCCTTAGGTCATTTCTGACCTTCAGAGTTGATTTCAAGGAGTTGGGAGATCATTTGGATTCAAATCAATAAAAACCTTCTAATTAAACAAATTAAATAATTCAAATAATTCACCAAACTTTAAAAATTCATAAGTAATTCAAATCAACTCCAAATTGAGCAAACTCAAAGGCATTCAACTCATATTAAGGTCTAATAGTTATCAAAAATATCAAGTTTCTAGAAATCAATCAAATTTGAAAAAGTTAACTGTTGGTCAAACCTAGTTCAAAATAAAGTCAAAACTTCAAACCTTCATAATAAAATTTAAAAAAATCTAATTTTAACTTACTTACAGTCTAACTGATCGTATTAAGGTCTAGTATTTTAATAAAATACTAATATTCCAGAAAACATTCTTAATCAAAAAGTGAGTTTTTGACCCCTTAATTAAATCATTAAAATAATCCAAAAATTTCCAAAATTCAACAAATCATCAAAAATTCCAGAAAATCTTAATTTAACTTTAAAACTAGCAACCAATCAACTTTAATTAAAATTTAATTAACTTTCAACCTTAATCAAACTCAAATCATTTAATTATACCAGGAACCACTAGGTAATCCAACCCTACGAGGCTATTAAATTAGCCCCAAGGAAGGTGAAATAAACTTCATGGCCTCGGTGTGCAACAAAAGTGATATCCAACAAATAAACAAAATCAAGTTTAAAATCAGATTCAAATCATTAAGATTTAAACTTCAATTAAAATCTCCTTGAAGGCTTTTCAACCAACCAAAATCTTTAACAACTTAAATCAAGTGTCTATTTAGGACATATAAAAACCACACAGCCTTCTACACACACTTTAGGTGTTTTTCAAGGACAACCAACTCTAGTCTTAGGCTAGGCCAGTGTTTACTTTTCTGCTACTTGTGTGTGTCAGGTTTTTCATGATTTTCACTGCATGCTAGTTGTTAGATTTAAGTAATTGATGTGATTATTTATTTACTTACTGCATTCTGTGTTGATTTGATTGTACGTTAGATCTACCCCTAGGTTAAGGATGATTTATACTAATTCAGTCTTATGCAAGTGGCCATGATCATACAAGGCATTAATTAAAGGGGGCAATCAAATAATTAAGCTTTAAATTAACGCTGTTTTTTATAGGCGCTCCAGAATACTTAAGTCCCCCTTTAATATTTAAAGAGCATGGCCAAGCGTGGCTGTGATTGAGCCTTCTTTACATTTTAAATATTAACTACTTGAGATTGATTATAACTGCTTGGGATGTCATATATAATTATTGATTACTAGGATAACCTTGTAGGATCGAGTGTAGATTTTTCTTTTAAATTTAAATGTAATTTAATTTGAGAATTGAGTTGTATTTAAAGTACTTTGAGATGTGATATAAATCCAATCTGAAATTCAAAGAGAAGGGTGACATCCCTCAGGGGGGAGTCCCTCTTCATTTGAAGATTCAGATTCAGATGTTTTTCAAATATCCAAAGAGAAAGGATAACACACCTATTCAGGGGGAGTTTCTTTTCATTTGTATATCCAGACCCGACGATCCAAGGAGTTTCAAGAAAACAAAGAAGTGAAGAATGAGAATACCCATTCTCAAAGTCACTTGAGTCTTAGGAGTAGAATCCGGGTTGTAGTCAGTGGTACCCGGCCACTTTACTTTTCCTGTAGACCCTGGGTTATATAATTAAAAGGCACTTACCTATGGACTTTCAATTTGAGTTTTAATTTAATTAATTTAATAAAATATTGATTATTTGATATTGATTGCAATATTATGATTGCATGCTTTTAGTAGTTTTTTGGCGTTTTTGCATGTCGATCTTTATTTTAGAATGGAATCCGATCAGAGGCTCGTGAGGGTACGAACAAACTATTTCTAATCTAATTAAAAATTAAAAACTTTAGGCTCAGATAGAAACTCTAACGCCTTTAAGAAGTAAGCCTAGACTCACCGGGAGTTTTTCATGCATCATATTAAATCTTCTCTACCTTGTTTAGCACCTCCCCACCTGTAGGTTTTGGCAAACCACCTGACCTATTAGGGTGCAGTTCTGTCTAAGGGGATATCGTGCATTCTCTAGGATAAAACCTATTTTTAAGCCTAATTTTAAAACTGCTTCATTTTTATTTCAAGCATTTAATCGAGTCAACTAGTATGTATTATATTAGATACAAATTAAAATTGAGTCTAATTCTTAATTGCATTTCTAGCTTAAGCATTTCACCCAACATATATTGAGGGGCCAATTAAGAATTTGCTCTAGATGTCGGCCCCACTCTCCTTAAACTAATCTTAAATAATGTACCTAACCACTCTTTCATAAAGGATCGGACACATGGTTTTATAGCATTTAGGTGATTTAGCTGGCTCCCCAATCTAAGCTGGGGTAAGTCCAGACTTTGTATTGCATTAGCTAAGATCCAGGTCACTAATTTTCAGTACCCATTTTAGACTTAGGCTCTGAGGCATATTTTTAATCCTAAGACCTTAACCTCCGAGAATCTAATTCTCACTTTCTAATAAAATTGATCATTCAAACTAAATATCTCTTTCAATCAAATTAAAGCCCAACACTTAGAATAGGCTGGGGTGCTTCTGAAGTGATTCAGAATCCTAAGCACTTCCTACCCCTCTTTCTTTGACCTCCAGAAAAAACTGTTCAATCTTAAACCAATTCCTATTATAATTTCAGTCCCTACCTCCTTTGAAATTAAACTTTGAAATCTAAATGAAATTTGTATTGCTATTTTAATCGAGAGTATTCGTAGGAAATTTCTGGTTTCCTACGATGTAATTAACTATAAGGGCTTACGCTCGTAGGAGATTTAGAAACCCAAACCTGATTTTTAAAATTAAGTTTTCAAAACCCTCAATTAATTATCTTTGGAAAATTCAAAGTTAACGATCATTATCGTCATTTTCAAATGATTAATAATAAGCAATATTTTCTCTCTCCGGATAGATATGTCGTTATATTATTACAACTTTGATAATGAAATTAATGATCTCTTTGCTTGATTATCATAGTTAAATATCGGATTAAACATCACTTTGATCCTTTGGGATCATATGTTATTTCTCCTTGAGTTTGGCTACGATAATCAGGGTTTAGGGTTTCAAAAGATAAACCTGACTCATTCATAATAAGTGTTCGATTATAAAATTAAAATTTTAGAAATTAAATATTTCCAAAGATAATTAAATATTTTTAAAACTATAAACTTATATCTTTTTTTCAATCAAACAAAAAATGGCGACTCCGCTAGAGAAAATTGCTCTCTCCATCTTTAATAGTGATATAAATTTTATTACATCGGTAGTTTTGACTACCTTTCTTCCATTGGTCCCTCTCCCATTTCTCCCTTGGGTGAGTGTGGTCAACTCAATTAAGACATGTGAAAAGAGAGGTGAATGTAGGAAACCTCCTTCAATGTCGGGCTTTAACATTTTTGCCTCCAAATTGATTGGTAGAGCAAAAAGAGTCAAGCCAAATCCTACCCAAACTTTTCTATGAATGTTAGAAACTTGCATGTTTGGATTAATCAATAGCATGCTAAGTTATATAATTTATAGAGGGTCTTTCAATTTCAAATTCAAAATTTTCAACGTCCTTATCAAGGTTCAAATCTATCTCAAACTCTAAATGATTTATTCACTATATCACTATATATAGAATTATAATTTCTACAATCCAATATATGTGATTAAATGTATAAGTCATTTTCAAATTCAACTCAAAAATTTGATCATTCTAACGAAGTTTACTTTCGATATTTCAACCCCAAATCACTCGTTGGGATGAAAGAGTCGGGTCAACTTTTTGGAAACCTTTTAAAATTTTTGTAAACCTTTTGTTGAACATAAGTTCAACACCTTGATTTTTAAAAATAAGGGGAGATGCTGCCAGAATTTTAAATTTTTTCAATAATCATTCAAATCTAATAGTCATTGCAAATATATCCTTCTATAACAATCATCGTAGTTGTATATATGCAATGCACTTTCAATCCCTCTAGTTGTTTCAATCTTTGACATTTCATTCCAAACTATTCATCAGGATGAAAGAGTCAGGTTGAGCTTTTAAAATCTCCTTCTTGGAGTTTTATAAACTCTTGTGTCGGACACATGTTCAACACTTCGAGTTTCAAAAATAAGGGGAGATGCAGCTGGATTTTTGAACTTTTCAAAGATCCTTCCAAAATTATTCAAGTCAAAATTTTATTTCTATATATTCTTCTATGATAATCGTTGTAGTTTAATATATACAATACCTCTTCAATATTTTTGGTTGACTCAATTTTTGACATTTTACTCTGAATCACGTATCGAGATAAAAGAATCAAATTGTTTTCTTTAGCTCCTCCCTGAAATTTGTAAACTGTTGAGTTGAATATAAATTCAACACCTTGAGTTTCAAAAATAAGGGGAGATGCTGCCAGAATCTCAAATTTTCAAAAACATCCTTTTTAACTTCTTCAACTTTAATTGTTATTTGTCGTATGTTCTCTTATAATATCTTTTGTAAGATTAACTTCGACAATACAAAATAAAATCTTTTCCAAAATTAATATCTAGTTTCAGTATCTCTCAAATCTTTGAACTCTGACATTTTACTTTTGACAAGATGAAAGAGTCAAATTCATTTATGTAGGCTTTCCCTAAAAAAATAAAAAAAAATTATAAACTATCATGTTGAATGCAAATTCAACACTTCAAGTTTCAAAAATAAGGGGAAATGCTGTCAATTTTTAAGTCACTGAAATTCCTTTCAAATCAAAATTCAAATCTTCATTGTCACATGTATTACTATAATATTCTCTTATAGTATGACATGTATAGTGCAAATTTAATCACCTTTAAATTCAGATTCAAAGAACTAATATTTTCATCAAATCAAATCTCTTGACATCTTATCCCTAGCCTAGTCAGTGGGGTAAGAGAGTTGAGTTGAAATTTCTTGATTTCCTTTGAAATTTGTTAACTATTAAAGTTGATATCAAACTCAACTTATTAGTTGCAAATACTCAAGAAAAATCATTCACTTTCCAAAACTTCAAATCTCTAGTCAAATCCATTTGAATCAAATCCAGATATTTGTCCTTCTACAATATTCTCTTGTAGTTGAACATATACAACAAGAATTCAAATTTTCTTCAAGTCAAAATTGATATCTATATTTTATCATTACATATCGGCTTATAGTTCTTATAATTCGATTTACATGATAAAATATAAAAAATTTCTTGTCAAATTTTAAGTTCAAAAGTTTGATCCAAATCTTCTCTTTCAAATTTCAGACAATCAAACCTTTTGCAATGGCTGGAAAATTTCTGTTCTCAGTTAATTGAGACCTTCAAGTTGAAGAGCTAATTCATAGCAGTGCAATTCAGTTTGGAATGCGATTCAAGTCTTTAAAATTATCTGTGAATGGTGGGACAATTATCAACCTCGCTGCTGAGGGCAAGAATGGCCCAGTCGTTGAGTTAGCTGTGGGGGCGACAAGTGACCTTCCCCCAATGCTAGAGCTGGCAGCAGGTGCTACCCTTGCACCTTCTGCACCTTTAGTCCAGAGTGAGGATAAGAAAACTGAGATTAAGTCTACTATTGAGAAAGGATCCTCTAGCTCAGGAGCACTGTTTGACACTAAAAGTGCCAGGAAAAACTATTTAAGAAGGGTGAGAAAGAAAATCACCAAGCCTAGAAAGATTGCTGAGCAGAAGGCTCTGAGTAGTTGAGCCTGAGGCTGTTGAGGAGCTTCCTGTCCCTATCTCTTCTCCACTCCTGAAAGGGAGTCGTTTCCACCCCCTCGTTGATGCTGCAGGGGAGGAGAGGATTGTGACGATTACTAGCTCTCCACCTAGCCCAGTTGACTACACTATCAAGAGAACTATAAAAGAGAAATATACTTTGAGAACTAGGATGTTGTGGAACATCATTCACACATGTGCTGCTGAAACAGGTCAGACTAAAGAATAGTATGTGAGACACCTGAAGGGGGTGATTTTACATAAACATGAGAAAGAAGTGTTAAAAGAAGAAAAGTCTGAAGCAAGAAACTTGACTCCTCAGCCAGTGAGGAGAAACAAAAAGTTTGTTAAGCAACCAGTCGCTTCACTCTTAGTGGATGGATATCACTGGGTGCCTCATCTCCTGACTGCAAAAATAGAGGAAATAGTTTTAACTGGATCTGGTAGGAGTCACCCTCTCAGCGGTAGACCTCCAGTTACCCCTTCAAGACTTTTAAAGTTGGCCCCTATGATAGCCAAATCGAAAGAGATTGTTAAAGATTTGCATCTAGTTGATGTTAAGGGCAAGAGGCCAATATCTTTGGATAAACCATACGTACAGATGAAGATAAGTAGAACTATTGGGATTCAGATCAGAGATACTCCAGTTTACATACCTATTGAAGTCCCTCGACTCATCATCCAGGGATGTGAGGATTCTCCTCAGATTGATGTTGGAGTTCCCACCTGTCAAACTCCTTCGTCGCCTGTTAAATTAGATATCCCTCACCCTATTGAGGATGTCACCCTCGTGACTACCGACCCCGGGATAATCGGAGGGGTGGAGATAGAGCTTGATGATGATCAAGAAAAGCTAGATCAGTTGGTGGCAGAACCAACTGCTGATGATTTGAAGATTCAAGAAGTCCTCACTAAGCTAGGAGAATAGGAGTTTAAAGAAATGATCAACTATAAAGGATACCTGCCCATCGACATTAAATTAATTGAGGGTCGACCGATCGATGAGGTGGTACAAGATATAAGAGATATACTTAAGAAGGTAATTAAAGCCTTTGATCTAGAAGTTGATGATTTAATAGAGGAGGATTCAGCTGGAAATATTTACATGGTTGAAACTCGAGCATCAAATAAAGATGCGGAGCTTTCAAAACATCGATCTGGTAAGGAGAAAGCCTCTGTAGCTGTAGATTCAGACTCTGATGGATCATTTAAGTTGAATGAGAAAGATGAATACATCAAGAGTTTGGAGAAAAAGATTGAACAGATAATGCTCAGAATGGAACAAATACAGAATCAGATGATCAAAGCTCAACAGTCTCAATCTGAGTAGTTGCAACCTACAACACATACAGTGGGTAAGCACAGCAGGAAGATAGAATCAAGCATAGAACTCCAGAAGTTGCTTCCCTAACCTCTCCAGCTGATAAAGATATCCTCCAAACGATTGAAACCCAGGTAACGGAGGCCTTAGCCCACTCTCAAGGGACCACATCTATCCCAAAGGGTAGACCCTACCCTGAAGAATATGATTTAGTCTCTTATCCTAAAGGCTTTGTGACACCTTCATTCAAAGTTTTTAGTGGGTTAGAAAACCCAAGACAACACCTGGCCCACTTTCGAGTGAACTGTTGTAATGCAGGAGGTTCAGATGCTCTACTCTTTCGCTAGTTTGTGAGTAGTCTATCTGGTACTACTTTTGAGTGGTACATAGATCTACCTAATGGTTCAGTGAAAAAATTCACAGAGCTTGAGAGTCTATTCTTAAAGAGATTCTCAAGAGCTCAATAGCGGGTAATCGTTGGTGATCTCATCATTAAAAAATAAAAGCCAGGAGAGTTTTTAGTTGAGTACATCTTGAGGTGGTGAAACCTCTCGATGAAGTGTGAACCCCAGTTGCAAGAGCAACATGCAGTGAAAATTCTTTTAAAGAATATCCATGGGCCTATTGCTTTTCTTCTGAAGGGTTTCACTATCAAAACCTTCGAAAAACTTTTGATTAAGGCTAGTAATCTACATGAAGAGGCTTCCAAAATGTCATTCTTGAAGGATTCTACTGAGAAAAAGAAAGCTAGTAAACTGTTGAAGTCCTTTGAAAAGAGAACATCAATGGTTTTAGCTGTCGATAAGAGGAAAAAACTAATGAACATTTAGTCTAGTAATTCTCCAGTTCAACAAACTCAGAAATCTCCACCTTTTCAGGTAACCTCTCAACCTACAAGAGATTCTCACATAATTTATTTTAAAGAGAGATTGGCTCATATCCATTTAAAAGGGAGTCAGTGAGAAAGATCTTTAAAAGTCTTCAGAAGAAGTAAGATTTTCGATTGCCGGAGGACAAGAAGCTGAAAGAGGCAAATAAGAAGGATGATCTAACTTTTTACCCCTACCATCGCATGTTAGGCCACACAATCGAAGACTGTATTGTCTTCAAGGACTGGCTTAAAAAGAACTTCCGTCGAGGTAATATTATAATTCCAAAGGAGTACTTGGTCGATCCTGATCAGGGGTCTGTCAAATCCATTTCAGGTAAGAATTCTAACTCTTCTCTATCCATTGAAGATGGTTGGGATATAGCACTATCCCGGGCATTTAAAAAGTTTATTAATAAATCTTTTCGTCTTTCTCAATAGTTACCGATGAGAGCCCGGGACCCGATCTAGGAGGTTGACCTTGAGGCTTTGCAGGAGGACGTTGGGACAGTTTCCTCTCTAGTAGTCTTAGGAGCTACTATATCAAATAAAAATAAAAAGAGAGATCCTTCTGTAGAGAGGAAATTGGTTGATGAGAGATCTATACAAGTGGTGGATGGTGGCTCAAAATCACTATCTCCACTGAAATTATCTGACTTTTACTTTGCCCCATCAAAGGCAAATGGTTGAAAATTGAATAGAAAATCTGATCCTTCTACAAAAATTTTGATGATTAATATTGAGAATGAAATTCAAAATGACTCTTCTATTGAGAATAATTAAGAACAAGCTGAGATCAATCAAGAAGTTTAAACACTCAGTTTCCCAGATTTGACTCTTCAAGAGAGAAATGAATCTGATGTCTTATCGGATGGTAAAACCCCTGAAATTAATTTTCAAGGGAGTCATGTCGTGATAGACTTTTTAGATTTGGACTCTCATTCAGATAACTATAATCAATCACCTAAGGAGAGTGTAGACTCCCCTGTAGTTTGTTCTTTTGATGAGGTCGTACAAATATAGCTACGTGGTGGCAAGGTTTTATCCCCTAGGCTACCTCCTCAGGATAAAGAAAAATAAGTTGTTTCTGATGATCCAATTCAAATCTCTGCTCAACAATCAACTCCAATTCTTTCAAATCTACCGAGTCCTGATATTAATGTTCCAAGTGTTGATTATAATGTCTTAGCTCACCTTAGGAAGTTGCCTGCTAAATTGAGCATTTATGATGCCCTTATCCTTTCAAAAGAGATGAGGGAGACTCTAATTAAAGCACTTCTCAACCCAGAGATTTGCTTAGCTCAATTAGCTTCAACTTCTAAGGAAGAAGCTTTGTACTTTAAACAAATCCCTGGGGTTACCTTATCTGACGAAGATTTACTCCTTGGAACTTCCGACCACATTCGTCCACTTTACATCACCGTAAATGTGGGCAAGTTTAAGTTATTAAGAGTTCTCTTTGATCTGGGTGTATCAGTCAATGTGATGAACATAAAGACTCTCGCATACCTTAGAATTGATACTATCAAGCTCTCAACTGACAAGTTAGTGCTTCGTAGGTTCAATGAAAAGGGCGAGAAGGCTTTAGGTTCAGTTACCCTTCTTCTTGAGATAGGAGAATTAAAAACTGAAGCAAAATTTTATATAATCGATTCGGTGATGTCCTTTAACACGCACCTAGGAAGGCCCTGGATCCATGAGTATAGGATGGTTCCTTCTACCCTACATCAATGCATCAAGTACCAACGAAATGGTATTGAGTTTGAAATTAAGGGTGATCTGTAACCATTCTCTATTCACGAGATTGGGATCTATGAGGATGCAGCGTACTACGTACCTAAAGGGTCCACTACCTATTCTAAGGTAGAGATCAACATCAAGGAGAAAAAAGCAGAAAGTTAAAGTTCAAAAGCAATTCAAAGATTGAGAAAAGAAAAAGTCAAAAATCAAAAGAGACAAAATTTAAGTAATGAAGACGACGTCGAGCATGTGATCTTTAGCATCCAAACATTTTACCTCAAAGAGGTGGGAGGATGGCCCAAAGAGCACACGGTCGAGGCCGCCCTTCAATTGAAAAAAGAAATCCCCCAATTTATATCGAACTTGAAACAAGTTCTAATGAAGAATCAAGATAAAGGGGTGCCAGATTTACTTTTGACTATACAAAAATCAATCCTCCTCCAAAGTTTGATCTCACTTTAGAATCGAATAGCGACCAGGAGGGTAAAAAATTAAAAATTCAAAGTGACGAGCATGAATGAAATCTATATAAAAAGCTTAATAGAGTGGTTAAATCCTTAACCTTAAACCCACTGTCTGCTGACAGGGTCTCACGATTAGTGACTAAGGATGCCCCTAACTTAGGTGAAGAAGTAAGAAAAGTCCAGAAGTTCTTCCCTTGCTCTTCCTCCTCAAGGAATGAAGATGATGTAATCCTTGAGGAGGTAAATTTTAATGAATTAATAGAATTACCTTTTGGCTACTTTCCTGCTGGTGTTAAATCTCTTATTTCTAAAGGTTTTGCTCCGAGTCAATGGACTAAAGGTCAAGCTAGATACCATGAAAGTCTTTGGAATTAAAAATTTAATAAATGTTGGACCAGTGGTATCGTCTTTGGTACCATTAGATCATTTGACGATGATGAATTTTGTCTAATGATAACTAGTCGTCCTGAATTTAAAAATATCCCTAAAGAAGTCATCAATTCACTCGATGGACTTTATTTGGAGACTTTAGATGATTCTGATGAACTTCAGGTTCGGGATGCACCCTCTAAATTCGAAGAAGAAATTAAATCAACAGCTGATGAACTTAAAGAAATCAACCTTGGAAGAGAGGATGACCCTCGCCCCACCTTCATAAGTTCTTTGTTGAGTAAGGATGAGTCTAAGGAACTAATTCAACTTCTCTCTGAGTTTAAAGATTGCTTCTTCTGAACATACGATGAAATGGCAGGGTTGTCCGCTGATGTAGCAGTCCATAAACTTGGAATCCGGCATGATGCCATTCCTGTTAAGCAAGCTCCACGACGTATGCATCTAGAGATCGAACAATAAGTCATTTCTGAAGTCAAGAAGTTGGCTGAGGCTGGATTTATTCGCGAGGAATAATATCCCTCTTGGGTAGCTAGTATCGTGCCAGTTCAAAAGAAGAACGGTCAAATCTGATTCTGTGTAGACTATAGAGGCCTGAATAATGCATGTCCTAAGGATGAATTTCCTTTGCCAATCCCAGAACTTATGGTAGGCATTGCCTCTTCGCACGTCATTTTCTCCTTTATGGATAGCTCGTCTGGTTATAATCAAATCAAGATGGCCTCAAAAGATGAGAGAAACACTGCATTCAGAAGTTCTATAGGGATCTTTTGTTATAAAGTGATGCCCTTTGGCCTCAAAAATGCTGGTGTAACCTACCAGCGGGCCATGACTCATATCTTTGATGACTTAATCCACAAACAAGTCGAATGCTACATCGAAGATTTAGTTGTCAAGAGTACAGTGAAAGAGGCTCGTCTTTATGACTTAAGAACTATCTTTGAGTGGTTTTGTTATTATGACCTCAAAATGAATCCTTTGAAGTGCGCTTTTGACATCATGTCAGTGAAATTATAAGGTTTCGTAGTCAGGCACCGTGGAATTGAAATTGATCATGCCAAAATTGAAGCTATCTTAAATATGCCACCTCATAAGAGTCTCACTCAACTGAGATCCCTTAGACTGGCGTATATAAGAAGATTCATTTTTAATCTTTTCGGAAGATATCAACCATTCTCTGTCCTAGCTAAAAAGGATGCCAAATTCATTTGGGATGAGAAATGTTAAAATGCTTTTAAAAACATCAAAAAATACCTGACAAATCCACCAGTTTTGGCAGCCCCCATTCCGGGGAAACCCTTAATCCTTTACACTGCAGCCCTTGACGAATCTCTCGGGGCCCTCCTAGCTCAAATCAATGACGATGGGAAAGAGAATGCTCTCTACTACCTGAGTCGGAGATTACTTCCAACAAAAATCTGTTATCCAGCAATTGAGAAACATTGCCTTGCCTTAGTCTTTACTGCATAAAAACTAAGGCATTACATGCTTTCTTATCAAGTCAGTTTGATTTCCAGTGTCAACACCCTACAATATCTTATAACTCAGCCCATGTTGTCAGGATGTCTGGCTCATTGGTCTATGATAATGCTTCAATTTGAAATCACTTTCATTCCCCTGCATGCTGTGAAAGGGCAGGCTGTCGCCGACTTCCTTGCTGCACACCCGCTACCATGGAATCTCCTCTAAATGATGATTTACCTGACGAGCAAATCATGAGTTTTGAGGAATCAAATACTCAAACCTGAGAAATGTATTTTGATGGTGCAGCATCCTCTCAATGGGGAAAAACACCATAATATACTATTCCTGGAAAAGTCAGAATCGGTCTGATTTTCATAACACTGGATAAGGGAATGATGCACTTTTCCTACCATTTATCAGAACCTTATACAAACAACGAAGCTGAGTATGAAGCTTTGATAACGAGCCTAGAACTTATAATCCTGATGCAGATTAAAGAGATTAAAATCTATGATGACTCTAAATTGGTGATCAACCAGATTTCAAGGACCTATAAGATTTTGAATCCTAAACTCCTGAATATCACCAGTACACAATGCACCTACTTGAGAAAATTCTCATTGTAACTATGTATAGGGTTCCTCATGGAAGTAATTCCTTGGCGGATGCCCTAGCAAAGCTTACAAAGGAATTTGCTTGCCGAGAAGAAGACTTTATCCCTATAGAAGTTTAGGGTCATCAAGTCCTGTCTCCTGTAGATATGGAGTACCTCAAAAAACAATCTCCCCAGGTCCTTTCTACTTCTTCAACAGTCGATGAAGAAGAAGATTGGAGACAACCAATAATCAAGTATCTTCAAGAAGGCAAGCTTCCCCATGACAGGTCTCTTGCCAATCAAATCAAGAAACGTGCCCTATCATATGCACTAGTCAATGATACATTGTACCGATGATCATTCGATCAGATGTGGCTCCATTGTTTAGATAAATGAGAGGCCCTGAAGATTATTAACGAAGTTTATGTTGGATTGTGCGGTGCTCATCAATCGGGTCCTAAGATGAAAATGAAAATTAAAAGACTTAGTTACTACTGGCCTATGATGATTGATGATTGCATGAAAATTATAAAATATTATCATCAGTGTCAGGTTCATGGTGTGGTTTTACATCAGCCGCCTAACGTGTTTCACCCTACGATAGCTTCGTGGCCCTTCAAAAGTTGAGGCACGAATATTGTCGGGCCAATTGACCCTCCTTCTTCAAGGGGTCATCCCTTCATCTTAGCGGAGACTAATTACTTTTCAAAATGGGCAGAAGTAGTCCCACTGAGAAATGTAACATCACACCACGTAATGAAATTCTTTCATGACCATATCATATATCGATTCGGCATACCTCACAGAATTATATTCGATAATGGGTCCACTTTCAAGTCTACGAAAATTAATAACTTTGTAAGTCACCATGGTATTGATTAGAGATACTCAACGATCTATTACCCACATACTAATGGATTGGCTGAGGCCTTCAGTAAAACCTTGATTCAAATCATCAAAAAGACCATAGATGACAATAAACGTCAGTGGGATGAGAGGTTAGTGGAAGCTTTATGGGCTTACCAGACCACACATCAAACTCCGACCCAATCCGCACCATTTGCACTAGGGGTCCGAGGCTATACACCCTCTGAAAATTCAAATCCCTTCGCTCAGAACTGCAATCCAGAACCAGATTACAATAGAACATAATGCACAATTTTGACTAGAAGAACTTGAGGGTCTTAAAGAACATCATCTCCAAGCCTAGCAAAATCTAGAACTCTATAAAGCCAGAATGGTTCAAGCTCACGATAAGTTAGTGCGACTTAGAACCTTCCGAGTAGGCGACTTGGTCTTGGTTCTTCGGAGGCCTATCTTATACCACCGAAAACTCGGTGGGAAGTTTGAACCAACCTGGGAAGGACCCTTCATAGTAGAAACACTCTATGAAGGAGGCTCATATCAGCTAGTGGATTATAAAGGAAATCACCCAATGCTTCCTGTAAATGGGCGATTCCTGAAGAAATACTATGCTTGATGTAGCTCAAATTTTAAATCAATAAAATTTTAAAATTTTGAATTTTTTCAACTCAATCTTGTTTAAGTTTTTCATTTTCAAATTTCTATTTCTCTTTTCTTAAGGTTAGATGTAAGTCACCATGCTTTCTCACCTTAAGATTAGATCCTTTAGTGATGGATAATGCTTTTTACAACACCATCCTAATTCCAAAATTCAAAATTAAATTTGACCCTCTATGTGAAGCAAGTTTCCTTCACATATGATCATTCCTGACCCGATCCTCTATATAGAGCAAGTTTCCTCTATATACAATCATCTAGACTCGATCCTCTGTGTGAAGTAAGTTTCTTTCACATACGATCATTCGAGATCTGATCCTTTGTATAAAGCAAGTTTTCTCTATACATGATTATCCAGACCTGATCCTCTGTGTAAAGCAAGTTTCTTTTACATACAATCAATCTAGATCTAATTCTGTGCGAAGCAATGCTTCCTTCTCACAGGATCTTTTAGTTTTCTTTTTCTTAAGGACAGATGTGAGTCATCGTGCTTTCTTTTCTTAGGATTAGATCTTCTAGTGATGGAGCACGCCCTCTGTAGCACCATCCTAGGTTTAAAATCCATATCCGATTCTGTGCGAAGAAATGCTTCCTTCTCACAGGATCTTCCAGGTTTCTTTTCCTTAAGGATAGATGTGAGTCATCGTGCTTTCTTTCCTTAAGATTAGATCTTCTAGAGATGGACCACGCCCTCTATGGCATCATCCTAGGTTTAAAATCCAGATCTGACCTTCTGTGGGAAGCAATGTTTCCTTTCCCTCAGGGTCCTCCAGTCTTCTTTTCCTTAAGGACAGATGTGAGTCATCGTGCTTTCTTTCCTTAGGATTAGATCTACTAGTGATGGATAACGCCCTCTGTGGCACCATTCTAGTTTTAAAATTCAAAACTTTAAAGTCTGATCTCCTATAGGAAGCAATACTCTCTTCCTATAAGATCATCTAGTTCTCTTTTTCTTAGAGTAAGTATTCTCCTTCTCTTAGGATTAGACTCCCCAGGGATGGAATAAGTCCCCTATGGCACCATCCTGGATTTAATCTCAATTTCAAAATCAAACCATCTTTTCCTTAGGGATAGGTTTTCTTCCTTCTTATAGGACTAGATCTACTAGTGATAGAGTATGCTATCCCCAACATTATCCTAGTATTATTTCAAATTTAATCTTCTGAGGTTAGACTTTCCTTTTCCTTAGAAATAAATCTAGATTCAAGCCTTTATAATTAGGAGTTTTTCCTTCCTATATGATACCTCATACTTTCTTCTCCTTTAAGGATAGATTCTTTCTTTCCCTTAGGATCAGATCTACTAGTGGTAGAGTACGCCCTCTGTGGCACTACCCTAGTATCTACTCATATAAATTCAATCTTCTAGCGCTAGGATCTCTTTCCCTTAGATTCAATTCAAATTTAATCTTCTAGAGTTAGGATTTCTTCTCCCTTAGAATCAAATTTAAATTTGATCCTCTGTAGTTAGAAGTTCTTTCTTCCTATAGAATCACCTAGGTTTCTCTTCCTTTAAGGTTAGGATTCCCCTACCCTTAGGTTTAGACTCACTAGTAATAGAGTACGCCCTCTATGGCACTACCCTAGAGTCAATTCAAACTCTGATTCCCCAGGGACAGACTTCTCATTCCCTTAGGATCAAAACTCCAGACTTGACCATTCTATTAGATCAACGCCAATATGTGTAATAGAACATCATTCTATTACACATATTGGTGGTCCATTTGTTGACTTCATTTTTTTATGAGGCTAGTGGGACCAATCCAGACCTTAGGATCTTTCCAATCCTTAGGATCATTCCTGACCCTATGATCAATCTGATCCTAGATCAATCCAGATTTAAATCAATCCTGATCTCAGATCAATCTAGTTTCCAGACTATTCTAGACCCTACAATCTTTCCTAGATTTTAGATCTTAAGACCATTCTAGACCTTAGGATCCTCCTAGAATTCAAACTTTAGAATTTACTCTATATCCTAAGATTCCTCTAGATCCCAGAATTTCTAGATCTTAGGGTTATTCTAGACCCTAGACCCTAGGACTTCTAGACTCTAGGATCTTTCTAGATTTAAGTCCCTAGGATCTATTCCAGACCCTAAGATTCCTTTAAGCTGATCCAGACCCTATGATCTACTTAAGCCCTAGGATATTTCCTAGATTCCAGATCTTGGGATTCTTCTAGACTCTAAATCCTTAGATCTTCTTAAACTTTAGGATTAATCCAAATATTAGATCAATCTTGATCATGATCTATCCCTATTTTAAATAAATCTTAACCTCAAGCCAATCTAGATCTTCAATTAACCCGGACCTTAAACATATCCAGACTCCAGATCTATCCAGGTCCCAACTTTAATTCAAATCTTGATCCAACCTTATATCAAATTTATACCCTATCCAACCACTCATAATCATTTAAATGATTATGAATTATTTGGATAACTCAATCTCAAGCATTCAAATCAAAAGTCCAGTTCAAATCCATACTTTTAAATCAAATCTCAAGACCAAAGGTCTAAGTCCTGAAAGCTTTTTCCAGTAAATCTTTGAACACTTCAAAACCTTGTCAAATAACTTCTGATTCAAATTCTATCAATTCCATATTGATATGACATGTCTCTAGAGGCAACCCTCCAAATTTGAGCCCATTCTAAGGTTTCTAACCCCAAAAACTGAATTGAATTCCAAACGCTGTAAAACCTCCAAAGATTTACAATTTATGCCACTAGACCTTCCACCCAGTGGATCCTGACCTTGGAGCCTTCTCCAAACCCTCAAATCACTTCCAGACCCTTGATTATGACCCATTGAGCAATAAACTACATTTTATTGGACTCAATTTGACCCCCAGTTGACCAGGGGTCAAAATGACCAAAATACCCCTATGGGGTGTGAAGTCACTTTGAGCCAAATGAGCTCCAAATCAAATGCAATCACTTCCAATAATTTTTAAATATCAAACCAAACCGGTTGAATCGAAAACCAGACCCTGGACCCACTTGGTTGACCAAGTCAACCACGGTTGACCCAATGACCCATTAAGGGCCCAAACAAGTCATTTTGACCAAACAACCTCTCCACACCTTGAGACCACCATCAATAGACTCAGAATATCACTCTGAATTGGTTGGACCCAATCCCTGACCCTTGGTCAACCTGGTTGACCAAGTCAACATAGTTGACCCATTAAACCCATTAAGGACCTAAATAGGTCATTTGATCCAAATAGCCTATTTAAACACTAAAAATATATCTACCAGACTTCAAACATCAAATTAAATCCATTGAACCCAAACTCAGGTCTTGGGTCAACTTAGTTGACCAAATTAACCCAGTTTGACCCAAATACCCCTTAATGTTTTAATGGATTATTTTAACCCATTTAATATTTTGAACCTCACTCAAACTTCAAATCAGCTCTAAATCACGGCCTTGATATTCTTTATGGCTTGGCTAATCAAATCCTAGGAATTTTGAACAAGTCAACATTTGAGTTTTAGTCAAATTCCTAAATCTTTAGTCAAAAATCCATATATCTTCAATCAAGTCCTCAAAAATCATCTAACCAGCTCTTAAGCATCCTCCCATGCCACCTCATTAGTCAAGTTGACTGGTTGACCAGTCAACTCAGTTAACAAATGACTTATTTGGTTCCAAATGATTAAATCTCCATGTTTAAGCTAATGCCTTCCATTCTTGAGTACTCTAGCAATCCTAGTTAGCTCCTAAGCCTTCCCCCATGCCACCTTAGCTGCACTGTGGTATGGGGACCAGTCAATTTGTCAAACCAAGCTCAGGAAGTGGTAAGAGGTGGTCAAAACCCTTCTTAAGCTAATCATATCCATTTTTTAAATTATTTCAGTTGTTTTATCAATCTCTAGAACATTCCTAGAGCCGTTCTATGCCATTAGATGAGGATCCAATGGTTTGGATCTCTCTCTTATGATCAAGTGGGGACCAAGGTGACTTTCCACCTAGGATGTCCTTTGGCTCCTGCTTCTAACCACCCTAAAGCCTTATAGCAGTAACCTAAAGTCTAGTCAAGTAAACCCCAACCCTTGGATCCAGATCTAATGGTCCCCATTGCTCCTATGCTCTAATGGGGACCAAAACCCCTTTACACGTGGCCTGTCCTTGGGTAGTACATGCTACAGCTTTTCAACAACCCCTGGACAGGTCTATTAATCCTAGAAATCCATCCAGTTGATCTCAGCCGTTCAAACTCTCCAAGGACACTTGAATAGGGTAAAATGTCGAAGAAAGCTCTAATTCTAACCTAGACCTTTTCTCTCCTCTCTGGCTACTTCCTGCTGAGCTCTCTACTCATTAAAGCTCTCAAGGTTCTCCTCTACCCATCCCAAGCCAAAACTAGTCGGTCAAGCCTCGCCGGTAATGGGATCCCGTCCACCTTGACGTTATTTTCGTCCAAGCTCCAATCCGTTCGATCCGTGGCATTTTGATCTGCGATTCCTGAAGAGAAGTTGAGCGTGGACAGTCTACAAGCTTAGAGAAACAAAAATCCCCAAAATCCAATGGTTGGAATGAGGTAAAACTCTAAACTTAGCTTAGAACACCTAGGTTTAATTAGCATTTTATTAAATGAATATTTAACCATATGATTATATCCCCACGATTTCTGTTCAAATACTATATCTAGATTTAAAATTTCAAATTAAACAATTGATCAGATCGAGAGAATGATTAAAAAAACCTATTCTAGGGCAAAACTCGATAACCTGTGCGCAGGTACAACATCCAGACCACTGATCTCCTGATCAACGGTCTGGATTCCGCCATTCTGTGGTAGATCCGACAATGTGTATGGATCTGTTGCACTATTAAACATCCAGCTCGATCTGAACCATCCACATGGCACCGCGAGATTGATTATCTGCCATCTGATCTCTCTTAATCGAGATCAAATGGCGGGACTAGATCTCGGCCGTTGGATGGATCTAGTGCAGGTCCAACGGCCATTATAATCCGCTGATGCGGATTAGTGATACCGTGTGGACCCCACTCACTTTCATCAATCAAGGTACAATGATTGTGCGACGCCCAATCATTGTAAATGATTGGCCCACCGCCATGCATTTCTAACCCACGAACCCCATCGCACCACATGTACAGCCAGCCACCTCTTTATTTCAAATTAATTAAAAAATGTTTTTAAATTAAATTTTAAACCTAGGTTTCTTCAAAAAAATATTAAAAATTAATTTAAATTTTAAAAATATAAATGTATTATATATTAAAAATTTTATAAAATTAAATACTTTATTTTAAAATAGATATTAATGCAAAATATTAATTTTATTTTAAAATTATTTGAATATTAAATATTGAATATTTTAAAAATTAATATTCATTTAAATATGATTTAAACATTTTATAAATTTTAAAATTAAATTTTAACTCTTTCAAATCACTGAAATAATATATATATATATATATATATATATATATATATATGTTTTAAATATCTAATTTTAAATTAAATTAGGGTTTAGGGTTTAGGGTTTAGTATTTGATTCCTTGCTGCACACCCGCTACCATGGAATCTCCTCTAAATGATGATTTACGTGACGAGCAAATCATGAGTTTTGAGGAATCAAATACTCAAACCTGAGAAATGTATTTTGATGGTGCAGCATCCTCTCAATGGGGAAAAACACCATAATATACTATTCCTGGAAAAGTCAGAATCGGTCTGATTTTCATAACACTGGATAAGGGAATGATGCACTTTTCCTACCATTTATCAGAACCTTATACAAACAACGAAGCTGAGTATGAAGCTTTGATAACGAGCCTAGAACTTATAATCCTGATGCAGATTAAAGAGATTAAAATCTATGATGACTCTAAATTGGTGATCAACCAGATTTCAAGGACCTATAAGATTTTGAATCCTAAACTCCTGAATATCACCAGTACACAATGCACCTACTTGAGAAAATTCTCATTGTAACTATGTATAGGGTTCCTCATGGAAGTAATTCCTTGGCGGATGCCCTAGCAAAGCTTACAAAGGAATTTGCTTGCCGAGAAGAAGACTTTATCCCTATAGAAGTTTAGGGTCATCAAGTCCTGTCTCCTGTAGATATGGAGTACCTCAAAAAACAATCTCCCCAGGTCCTTTCTACTTCTTCAACAGTCGATGAAGAAGAAGATTGGAGACAACCAATAATCAAGTATCTTCAAGAAGGCAAGCTTCCCCATGACAGGTCTCTTGCCAATCAAATCAAGAAACGTGCCCTATCATATGCACTAGTCAATGATACATTGTACCGATGATCATTCGATCAGATGTGGCTCCATTGTTTAGATAAATGAGAGGCCCTGAAGATTATTAACGAAGTTTATGTTGGATTGTGCGGTGCTCATCAATCGGGTCCTAAGATGAAAATGAAAATTAAAAGACTTAGTTACTACTGGCCTACGATGATTGATGATTGCATGAAAATTATAAAATATTATCATCAGTGTCAGGTTCATGGTGTGGTTTTACATCAGCCTGCCTAACGTGTTTCACCCTACGATAGCTTCGTGGCCCTTCAAAAGTTGAGGCACGAATATTGTCGGGCCAATTGACCCTCCTTCTTCAAGGGGTCATCCCTTCATCTTAGCGGAGACTAATTACTTTTCAAAATGGGCAGAAGTAGTCCCACTGAGAAATGTAACATCACACCACGTAATGAAATTCTTTCATGACCATATCATATATCGATTCGGCATACCTCACAGAATTATATTCGATAATGGGTCCACTTTCAAGTCTACGAAAATTAATAACTTTGTAAGTCACCATGGTATTGATTAGAGATACTCAACGATCTATTACCCACATACTAATGGATTGGCTGAGGCCTTCAGTAAAACCTTGATTCAAATCATCAAAAAGACCATAGATGACAATAAACGTCAGTGGGATGAGAGGTTAGTGGAAGCTTTATGGGCTTACCAGACCACACATCAAACTCCGACCCAATCCGCACCATTTGCACTAGGGTCTGAGGCTATACACCCTCTGAAAATTCAAATCCCTTCGCTCAGAACTGCAATCCAGAACCAGATTACAATAGAACATAATGCACAATTTTGACTAGAAGAACTTGAGGGTCTTAAAGAACATCATCTCCAAGCCTAGCAAAATCTAGAACTCTATAAAGCCAGAATGGTTCAAGCTCACGATAAGTTAGTGCGACCTAGAACCTTCCGAGTAGGCGACTTGGTCTTGGTTCTTCGGAGGCCTATCTTATACCACCGAAAACTCGGTGGGAAGTTTGAACCAACCTGGGAAGGACCCTTCATAGTAGAAACACTCTATGAAGGAGGCTCATATCAGCTAGTGGATTATAAAGGAAATCACCCAATGCTTCCTGTAAATGGGCGATTCCTGAAGAAATACTATGCTTGATGTAGCTCAAATTTTAAATCAATAAAATTTTAAAATTTTGAATTTTTTCAACTCAATCTTGTTTAAGTTTTTCATTTTCAAATTTCTATTTCTCTTTTCTTAAGGTTAGATGTAAGTCACCATGCTTTCTCACCTTAAGATTAGATCCTTTAGTGATGGATAATGCTTTTTACAACACCATCCTAATTCCAAAATTCAAAATTAAATTTGACCCTCTATGTGAAGCAAGTTTCCTTCACATATGATCATTCCTAACCCGATCCTCTATATAGAGCAAGTTTCCTCTATATACAATCATCTAGACTAGATCCTCTGTGTGAAGTAAGTTTCCTTCACATACGATCATTCGAGATCTGATCCTTTGTATAAAGCAAGTTTTCTCTATACATGATTATCCAGACCTGATCCTCTGTGTAAAGCAAGTTTCTTTTACATACGATCAATCTAGATCTAATTCTGTGTGAAGCAATGCTTCCTTCTCACAGGATCTTTTAGTTTTCTTTTTCTTAAGGACAGATGTGAGTCATCGTGCTTTCTTTCCTTAGGATTAGATCTTCTAGTGATGGAGCACGCCCTCTGTAGCACCATCCTAGGTTTAAAATCCATATCCGATTCTGTGCAAAGAAATGCTTCCTTCTCACAGGATCTTCCAGGTTTCTTTTCCTTAAGGATAGATGTGAGTCATCGTGCTTTCTTTCCTTAAGATTAGATCTTCTAGAGATGGACCACGCCCTCTATGGCATCATCCTAGGTTTAAAATCCAGATCTGACCTTCTGTGGGAAGCAATGTTTCCTTTCCCTCAGGGTCCTCCAGTCTTCTTTTCCTTAAGGACAGATGTGAGTCATCGTGCTTTCTTTCCTTATGATTAGATCTACTAGTGATGGATAACGCCCTCTGTGGCACCATTCTAGTTTTAAAATTCAAAACTTTAAAGTCTGATCTCCTATAGGAAGCAATACTCTCTTCCTATAAGATCATCTAGTTCTCTTTTTCTTAGAGTAAGTATTCTCCTTCTCTTAGGATTAGACTCCCCAGGGATGGAATAAGTCCCCTATGGCACCATCCTGGATTTAATCTCAATTTCAAAATCAAACCATCTTTTCCTTAGGGATAGGTTTTCTTCCTTCTTATAGGACTAGATCTACTAGTGATAGAGTATGCTATCCCCAACATTATCCTAGTATTATTTCAAATTTAATCTTCTGAGGTTAGACTTTCCTTTTCCTTAGAAATAAATCTAGATTCAAGCCTTTATAATTAGGAGTTTTTCCTTCCTATATGATACCTCAGACTTTCTTCTCCTTTAAGGATAGATTCTTTCTTTCCCTTAGGATCAGATCTACTAGTGGTAGAGTACGCCCTCTGTGGCACTACCCTAGTATCTACTCATATAAATTCAATCTTCTAGCGCTAGGATCTCCTTCCCTTAGATTCAATTCAAATTTAATCTTCTAGAGTTAGGATTTCATCTCCCTTAGAATCAAATTTAAATTTGATCCTCTGTAGTTAGAAGTTCTTTCTTCCTATAGAATCACCTAGGTTTCTCTTCCTTTAAGGTTAGGATTCCCCTACCCTTAGGTTTAGACTCACTAGTAATAGAGTACGCCCTCTATGGCACTACCCTAGAGTCAATTCAAACTCTGATTCCCCAGGGACAGACTTCTCATTCCCTTAGGATCAAAACTCCAGACTTGACCATTCTATTAGATCAATGCCAATATATGTAATAGAACATCATTCTATTACACATATTGGTGGTCCATTTATTGACCTCATTTTTTTATGAGGCTAGTTGGACCAATCCAGACCTTAGGATCTTTCCAATCCTTAGGATCATTCCTGACCCTATGATCAATCTGATCCTAGATCAATCCAGATTTAAATCAATCCTGATCTCAGATCAATCTAGTTTCCAGACTATTCTAGACCCTACAATCTTTCCTAGATTTTAGATCTTAAGACCATTCTAGACCTTAGGATCCTCCTAGAATTCAAACTTTAGAATTTACTCTATCCTAAGATTCCTCTAGATCCCAGAATTTCTAGATCTTAGGGTTATTCTAGACCCAGACCCTAGGACTTCTAGACTCTAGGATCTTTCTAGATTTAAGTCCCTAGGATCTATTCCAGACCCTAAGATTCCTTTAAGCTGATCCAGACCCTATGATCTACTTAAGCCCTAGGATATTTCCTAGATTCCAGATCTTGGGATTCTTCTAGACTCTAAATCCTTAGATCTTCTTAAACTTGAGGATTAATCCAAATATTAGATCAATCTTGATCATGATCTATCCCTATTTTAAATAAATCTTAACCTCAAGCCAATCTAGATCTTCAATTAACCCGGACCTTAAACATATCCAAACTCCAAATTTATCCAGGTCCCAACTTTAATTCAAATCTTGATCCAGCCTTATATCAAATTTATACCCTATCCAACCACTCATAATCATTTAAATGATTATGAATTATTTGGATAACTCAATATCAAGCATTCAAATCAAAAGTCCAGTTCAAATCCATACTTTTAAATCAAATCTCAAGACCAAAGGTCTAAGTCCTGAAAGCTTTTTCCAGTAAATCTTTGAACACTTCAAAACCCTGTCAAATGACTTCTGATTCAAATTCTATCAATTCCATATTGATATGACATGTCTCTAGAGGCAACCCTCCAAATTTGAGCCCATTCTAAGATTTCTAACCCCAAAAACTGAATTGAATTCCAAACGCTGTAAAACCTCCAAATATTTACAATTTATGCCACTAGACCTTCCACCCAGTGGATCCTGACCTTGGAGCCTTCTCCAAACCCTCAAATCACTTCCAGACCCTTGATTATGACCCATTGAGCAATAAACTACATTTTGTTGGACTCAATTTGACCCCCAGTTGACCAGGGGTTAAAATGACCAAAATACCCCTATGGGGTGTGAAGTCACTTTGAGCCAAATGAGCTCCAAATCAAATGCAATCACTTCCAACAATTTTTAAATATCAAACCAAATCGGTTGAATCCAAAACCAGACCCTGGACCCACTGGTTGACCAAGTCAACCACGGTTGACCCAATGACCCATTAAGGGCCCAAACAAGTCATTTTGACCAAACAACCTCTCCAGACCTTGAGTCCACCATCAATAGACTCAGAATATCACTCTGAATTGGTTGGACCCAATCCCTGACCCTTGGTCAACCTGGTTGACCAAGTCAACATAGTTGACCCATTAAACCCATTAAGGACCTAAATAGGTCATTTGATCCAAATAGCCTATTTAAACACTAAAAATATATCTACCAGACTTCAAACATCAAATTAAATCCATTGAACCCAAACTCAGGTCTTGGGTCAACTTAGTTGACCAAATTAACCCAGTTTGACCCAAATACCCCTTAATGTTTTAATGGATTATTTTAACCCATTTAATATTTTGAACCTCACTCAAACTTCAAATCAGCTCTAAATCACGGCCTTGATATTCTCTATGGCTTGGCTAATCAAATCCTAGGAATTTTGTACAAGTCAACATTTGAGTTTTAGTCAAATTCCTAAATCTTTAGTCAAAAATCCATATATCTTCAATCAAGTCCTCAAAAATCATCTAACCAGCTCTTAAGCATCCTCCCATGCCACCTCATTAGTCAAGTTGACTGGTTGACCAGTCAACTCAGTTAACAAATGACTTATTTGGTTCCAAATGATTAAATCTCCATGTTTAAGCTAATGCCTTCCATTCTTGAGTACTCCAGCAATCCTAGTTAGCTCCTAAGCCTTCCCCCATGCCACCTTAGTTGCACTGTGGTATGGGGACCAATCAATTTGTCAAACCAAGCTCAGGAAGTGGTAAGAGGTGGTCAAAACCCTTCTTAAGCTAATCATATCCATTTTTTAAATTATTTCAGTTGTTTTATCAATCTCTCGAACATTCCTAGAGCCGTTCTATGCCATTAGATGAGGATCCAATGGTTTGGATCTCTCTCTTATGATCAAGTGGGGACCAAGGTGACTTTCCACCTAGGATGTCCTTTGGCTCCTGCTTCTAACCACCCTAAAGCCTTATAGCAGTAACCTAAAGTCTAGTCAAGTAAACCCCAACCCTTGGATCCAGATCTAATGGTCCCCATTGCTCCTATGCTCTAATGGGGACCAAAACCCCTTTACACGTGGCCTGTCCTTGGGTAGTACATGCTATAGCTTTTCAACAACCCCTGGACAGGTCTATTAATCCTAGAAATCCATCCAGTTGATCTCAGCCGTTCAAACTCTCCAAGGACACTTGAATAGGGTAAAATGTCGAAGAAAGCTCTAATTCTAACCTAGACCTTTTCTCTCCTCTCTGGCCTCTTCCTGCTGAGCTCTCTACTCATTAAAGCCCTTAAGGTTCTCCTCTACCCATCCCAAGCCAAAACTAATCGGTCAAGCCTCGCCGGTAATGGGATCCCGTCCACCTTGACGTTATTTCGTCCAAGCTCCAATCCGTTTGATCCGTGGCATTTTGATCTGCGATTCCTGAAGAGAAGTTGAGCGTGGACAGTCTACAAGCTTAGAGAAACAAAAATCCCCAAAATCCAATGGTTGGAATGAGGTAAAACTCTAAACTTAGCTTAGAACACCTAGGTTTAATTAGCATTTTATTAAATGAATATTTAACCATATGATTATATCCCCACGATTTCTGTTCAAATACTATATCTAGATTTAAAATTTCAAATTAAACAATTGATCAGATCGAGAGAACGATTAAAAAAACCTATTCTAGGGCAAAACTCGATAACCTGTGCGCAGGTACAACATCCGGACCACTGATCTCCTGATCAACGGTCTGGATTCCGCCATTCTGTGGTAGATCCGACAACGTGTATGGATCTGTTGCACTATTAAACATCCAGCTCGATCTGAACCATCCACATGGCACCGCGGGATTGATTATCTGCCATCTGATCTCTCTTAATCGAGATCAAATGGCGGGACTTGATCTCGGCCGTTGGATGGATCCAGTGCAGGTCCAACGGCCATTATAATCCGCTGATGCGGATTAGTGATACCGTGTGGACCCCACTCACTTTTATCAATCAAGGTACAATGATTGCGCGACGCCCAATCATTGTAAATGATTGGCCCACCGCCATGCATTTCTAACCCACGAACCCCATCGCACCACATGTACAGCCAGCCACCTCTTTATTTCAAATTAATTAAAAAATGTTTTTAAAATAAGTTTTAAACCTAGGTTTCTTCAAAAAAATATTAAAAATTAATTTAAATTTTAAAAAATATAAATGTATTATATATTAAAAATTTTATAAAATTAAATACTTTATTTTAAAATAGATATTAATACAAAATATTAATTTTATTTTAAAATTATTTGAATATTAAATATTGAATATTTTAAAAATTAATATTCATTTAAATATGATTTAAACATTTTATAAATTTTAAAATTAAATTTTAACTCATTCAAATCACTGAAATAATATATATATATATATATATATATATATATATATATATATATATATATATATATATATATATATATTAAATATCTAATTTAAATTAAATTAATTATATTATATATATATAATCTTTAATTAATTAAATAATTAAACATTTAATAAATCCTTATTTGAAAACAAATTAAAATAATTTTAAATAACTTTAAATTTTCAGAAGTATTTAAGATTTAATTTAATTTGTTTTAAAATTATTTTTAAATGTTAATTACTTTCAAATTAACTTTAAATTCATTTAATTGACTTAAACTTTAAATATTTGAAATTAATTCATTTTAATTCATAAAATACAAATAATGCGTTAAAATTTTGAAAAAATTAAGAATTTTAATTTAAAACTATTTTCAAAATTCAAAACTTAATTTATTTAATTAATTTAAACTATTTGAATATTTGAACAATTAATTGATATTAAATTAAAAATAACATTAAGTATTTTCAAATTTAAAAATTTATTTTTAAACTAACCTGACGATCTCTCAACTCCTTTAAAATTTTATTTTAATTTTATTTTTAGTTACTTTATTTTAAAACTTATATTCTTATAGATAGTCATATATATATACATATATACTTTAAAATGATGTTAAAACTATATATATGTCATTAAATCATAGAACATTTGAGAGATTCCTTGAAATTTTAAATCTAGATTAAACATGTTTGAACAAAATTAATGTGGAGTAATGGATAATCAATGGATAATTAATGTGTTAATCATTCATTGATTATATCTTGATTAATTAAGTCATTTTGATCCTCACATGCTTAGGATACACACACCACCTAGCTTTAAGGCTCTTTTAGATCTAGGATTGGATTGTGATTATGTATGCATGTTTATGTATATGTTAAGTCCAAGGGTCTAGGAACATTGATTCAAACCTAATTAAATTTAACGATATCATTAAGGACAATAATTAAGGACCTTTGTTTAGAAAACTTAGGAAAATTCCAATAATTAGGATATAATTCCAATTGATTTGAAACTTTAAACACTTCAACTTAGTGACACTCTCAGCCCTAGAGAACTTTCTCACTGAATTTTGAAATTATTAAACCCCTTAATTAAAATTACTTAAGTTTAAACCTTAATTAAGCCTAGAAACTTTCAGAAAATACAATAAATCAAGATTAAACCCAAAAATTACAAAATACCTTAAACTAACCATAATTGAATCCTTAATCATAAAAAATAAGGGCCCATTGATTGGACTTTAAAATCAAGCTTAATTTAATTTTAATTGAAATTTAATATTAAATTAAATTAATTAATTAAAAATAATTAAAAAATTTCAAAAATCTCTCAAACACTAGATAATCTCTCCTTAGGTCATTCTTGACCTTTGGACTTGATTTCAAGAAGTTGGGAGGTCATTTGGATTCAAATCAATAAAAACCTTCTAATTAAACAAATTAAATAATTCAAATAATTCACCAAACTTCAAAAATGCATAAGTAATTCAAATCAACTCCAAATTGAGCAAACTCAAAGGCATTCAACTCATCTTAAGGTCTAATATTTACCAAAAATATCAAGTTTCCAGAAATCAATCAAATTTGAAAAGTCAACTTTTGGTCAAACCTAGTTCAAAATCAAGTCAAAACTTCAAGCCTTCATAATAAAATATAAAAAAATCTAATTTCAGCATACTTATAGTCTAATTGATCATATTAAGGTCTAGTATTTTAATAAAATACTAACATTCTACAAACATTCTTAATCAAAAAGTAAGTTTTTGACCCCTTAATTAAATTATTAAAATAATCTAGAAAATTCCAATGTTCAACAAATCATCAAAAATTCTGGAAAACCTTAATTTAACTTTAAAACCAGCAACCATTCAACTTTAATTAAAATTTAATTAACTTTCAACCTTAATCAAACTCAAATCATTTAATTATATCGAGAACCACTAGGTAACCTAGGCCTACGAGGCTATTAAATTAGCCCCAAGGAAGGTGAAATAAACTTCATGGCCTCGGTGTGAAATAAAGGTGGTATCCAAAAATAAACAAAATCAAGTTTAAAATCAGATTCAAATCATTAAGATTTAAACTTCAATTAAAATCTCCTTGAAGGCTTTTCAACCAACCAAAATCTTTAACAACTTAAATCAAGTGTCTATTTAGGACATATCAAAACCACACAGCCTCCTACACACACTTTAGGTGTTTTTCAAGGACAACCAACTCTAGTCTTATGCTAGGCCAGTGTTTACTTTTCTGCTACTTATGTGTGTCAGGTTTTCCATGATTTTCACTGCATGCTAGTTGTTAGATTTAAGTAATTGATGTGATTATTTATTTACTTACTGCATTCTGTGTTGATTTGATTGTACGTTTGATCTACCCCTAAATTAGGGATGATTTATACTAATTCAATCTTATGTAGGTGGCCATGATCATACAAGGCATTAATTAAAGGGGGCAATCAAATAATTAAGCTTTAAATTAACGCTGTTTTTTGTAGGCGCTCCAGAATACTTAAGTCCCCCTTTAATATTTAAAGAGCATGGCCAAGCGTGGCTGTGATTGAGCTTTCTTTACATTTTAAATATTAACTACTTGAGATTGATTATAACTGCTTGAGATGTCATATATAATTATTGATTACTAGGATAACATTGTAGGATCGAGTCAAGATTTTTCTTTTAAATTTAAATATAATTTGATTTGAGAATTAAGTTGTATTTAAAGTACTTTGAGATGGGATATAAATTCAATCTGAAATTCAAAGAGAAGGGTGACATCCCTCAGGGGGGAGTCCCTCTTCATTTGAAGATTCAGATTTGGATATTTTTCAAATATCCAAAGAAAAAGGATAACACCCCTATTAAGGGGGAGTTTCTTTTCATTTGGATATCCAGACCCGATGATCCAAGGAGTTTCAAGAAAATGAAGAAGTGAAGAACGAGAAGACCCATTCTCAATGTCACTTGAGTCTTAGGAGTAGAATCTGGGTTATAGTTAGTGGTACCCGGTCACTTTACTTTTGCTGCAGACCCTAGATTGTATAATAAAAAGGCACTTGCCTATGGACTTTCAATTTGAGTTTTAATTTAATTGATTTAATTAAATATTGATTTTTTGATATTGATTGTGATATTAGGATTGCATACTTTTAGTAGTTTTTTGGCGCTTTTGTATGTCGATCTTTGTTTTAGCTTGGAATCTAATTTGAGGCTCGTGATGGTACGGTCAAACTATTTCTACTCTAATTAAAAATTAAAAACTTTAGGCTCATATAGAAACTCTAATACCTTTAAGAAGTAAGCCCGGACTCGCTGGGAGTTTTTCATGCATCATATTAAATCTTCTCTACCTTGTTAGGCACCTCCCCACCTGCGGGTTTTGGCAGACCACCTTATCTATTAAGGAGCAGTTCTGTCCAAGGGGATGTTGTGCAATCTCTAGGATAAAACTTATTTTTAAGCCTAATTTTAAAATAACTTCTTTTTAATTTCAAGCATTTAATCGAGTCAACTAGCATGCATTACATTATATACAAATTAAAATTGAGTCTAATTCTTAATTGCATTTCTAGGTTAAGCATTTCACCCAATATATGTTGAGGGGCCAATTAGGAATCTGCTCTAGATGTCAGTCCCGCTCTCCTTAAATTAATATTAAATAATGTCCCTAACCACTATTTCATAAAAGACTGGACACATAATTTTAAAGCATTTAGGTGGTTTAGCTGGCTCCCTAATCCAGGCCGGGGTAAGTCCAGACTTTGCATTGTATTAGCTAGGATCCGGGTCACTGATTTTTAGTACCCATTTTAGACTTAGGCTCTGAGGTAGATTTTCAATCCTAAGACCTCAACCTCCAGGAATCTAATTCTCACTTTCTAATAAATTGATCATTCAAACTAAATATCTCTTTCAATCAGATTTAAGCCCAATACTTAGGATAGGTTGGGGTGCTTCTGAAGTGATTCAAAATCCTAAGCACTTCCTACCCCTCTTCCTTTAACCTCCAGAAAGAACTGTTCAATCTTAAACCAATTCCTGTTGAAATTCCAGTCCCTACCTCCTTTGAAATCAAACTTTAAAATCTAAATAAAATTCGTATCGCTATTTTAATCGAGAGTATTCATATGAAATTTCTGGTTTCTTATGATGTAATTAACTACGAAGGCTTGCGCTTGTAGGAGATTTAGAAACTCAGACCTAATTTTTAAAATCAAGTTTTCAAAACCCTCAATTAATTATCATTGGAAAATTCAAAGTCAACAATCATTATCGTCATTTTCAAATAATTAATAATAAGTGATATTTTCTCTCTCTGGATAGATATGTCATTCTATTATTATAACTTTTATCATGAAATTAATGATCTCTTTGCTTGATTATCATAGTTAAGTATCAGATTAAACCTCACTTTGATCCTTCGGGATCATATGTTATTTCTCCTTAAGTTTGGCTACGATAATCAGAATAGATTCAAAGATTTATAATCTGAACCTATTAGGGAACGATATGTTCACCTTTCGAGGTGATATATCATTCATAATAAGTATTCGATTATAAAATTAAAATTTCAAAAATTAAACATTTCCAAAGATAATTAAATATTTTCAAAACTATAAAATTTTATCTTTTTTTTCAATCAAACTTAACATGACCCCCCTTCTTTCTATTATTACCTTTTTGATTATGACTGGTCAACCTATAGATGAAGCCCAATTGATCTTAGACTATCTTTATACTCTTACCGATATTGGCCAACCTAGTGTCAAAAGAAAGAAAAATATTGCTCTTGGTCATTTGATTGCTTACATTCTAGAAAAGAAGTATAATTTAGTCCACCCTGACGGACCTTCTAAACTGCCCATCTATTTTACTGATGCTTCTTTTTTAGCACTCTTTAGGAGAGAGGGATATGGGGATAGCTTTGAGGAAGAACCCGCACCTGCACCTGCTCCTGCACCTGGACCTGATCAAAACTTTTATCAGGATATGGTCCAGCATTTTGATCGTCTTGATCAAAGGTTTGATAATATCGAAGAACATCTCAAGATGTAGGATGATAGATATAATGAGGACAGGGTGTGGATTCAAGACCAGTTCAAGCCAGTGAACACTAACATCGTAACCATCAATAGCTATTTTGCTATGTTCGCTGCTCCTCCACCTCCTCCAGATCAGGATCCTTCAGACTATTAGTGATGTTCTTCTGTTTGTTTGGCTTTGTCTGTGGTTATCTTTGTTGTTGTATTAGGCTTCGATTGCTGTGGTTCTTGGTTATTATTATTGGAGATGTTTATCTTTATTTTTGTCTGACTGATGATTGGGATAACAAGCTTTATTTTTGTGGGGGTTGATTTGAATGTAAAAGCTTACTTTATCATATATTTGGAAATATGTGGAATGGAAAAAGTTCTATTTTATGCATATTATTATCTGATTATGATTGGAAATATTCTGATCTTTAACACTCGAACGTAGTTGATTAAATTTATAAAATATTAACTGAATTTAGCTTACAATAGAAATTTCTGTGCATAATTTAATTTCTCAAAATATTTAGATTTCATTGTGATTTGGTGTCGATTAGAAGATCTTACCTTAAATTATTTTAGACATACATTACTTAGCCTACAATGTCGTATATTTGATGTCATAATATTGCTCTTAATTTCTATATCAAAGTGTTCATTATTGTACTTGTGTTCAAGGGATTATAATATTGGAAAGAATTTTATTTAGTAAAAACAAAAAAGGGCTAAAAATTAAAAAAGATGTACAACGTGTGTCATACAATAAAAGATGTACAATGTCTCCAAAATTATAAAGAGGCTTAAATTAGCCCAAACATCGACTAGGTGCACAAAATATGCCCTTTTATTTGAAAAGATGCGCAATATCACCAATTGTTCTTTCCTTTAATATTTTCTCAAATCTCAATAAGCTATAATAGTCACTTTTGTCTTAGAAATTTGGTAATTTTATTTCATCATTTGTGCAATAGTTATGGTTACTTAATCTGTCCATTACATTATCCACATATATAATCTTCTCTTCTCCTTATTATAGTGTGTGATCTAAACCATTTTGAGTCCTTATTTTTTGCATCTGATTTTACTATTGTAGTTCATCTTCATTTAACATTATTTAAATCCCCAACTACTTTGATTATTTTCCCTTTTTGTTGTTGTTAAAAGGGGGAGTTATGTATTATTTGAATTGTATGTTATGTATGTTTGAATTGTATGTTATGTGTGTTTGAATTGTTTGTTATATATGAATTGTCTTGTTTAAATTATATGTTCTGTGTGTTGGGCATATGTATGTAGTATGTGCTTGTGCTTGCTTTTCTTTGTTTCTCCATCTTTTTCTCTTTTCTTTTCTCCTCTTACCTCCTCTTGCTCCTTGGTTTGACTAGATCATTTCTTTAGGGGGAGCTTATGTTTATGGGGAGCTTACGTTTAGTGGGAGCTTAGGAGAAACATTGAACGTTGGGTTTACTTTAACTCAAATGATAAATATTTTGCGATCATCAAAAAGGGGAAGATTGTTATGATTTGTGCAAATCAGTTCTTTCAAGTGAATTTTGATATACAAGTTGTTGTTTTGATGATTATAAAAGATTATTCCTTGTATTATTTTTTCTCCTAATGAATATTGGAGTTTCTATTTTGTGTGTACTAACATGTTTTTTAGAAAATTCATACTCCAGACTGCTGAAGACTTCAAGTTAATTTGTTAATATTTTATTATAAGTGAAGTTGATATTTTTTACTTTTCTTGAGTCTGAGAGAGTGTGATTATAAGTTGGATAACTGCGCACACACACGCTGGGGGAGTGAAAGCTTAATTTTTAAAACTAATCATACTGTATGATCTATGATCATACGGGACTATTTGTGTTAATTCTCCTCTGATACGAACCTGCCTAAGTAAATTTTTATCTAAGTAAAACTCGTACAGTACAACATTAACTTAATACTGAAGCTTGTGATGTACAAACGGCTCTGTTTAAGGTTCGTACTGGATCGTACTGGATGAATCGTTTATATTTTAGAACTATTCATACAATACTAAATATACTTCATATAGAAGGTTGTGAGGTACGAACGGCTCGGTTCTAGGTTCATACTAGATCGTCGGGATGAACCGTTGGTACGAACGGCTCGATTTGAGGTTCGTACCGGATCGTATGGGATGAATCGTTCAATTATTTGAACTATTCATACAGTATGAAATATACTTCATACATAAGGTTGTGTGGTACGAACGGCCCTATTTTAGGATCATACTAGATCGTACGGGACAAACATTTTATATTTTTGAACTGTTCGTACAGATAATATGCGATTGTATGGGACGATCGGATTGCGTAAAACTTGAAATTTTTAGTTTTTGAATAGTTTTTCTTGTCCTTAGTACGTAAGGGTCCTAAAAACTGACTTGTAAAGTATTTTGTTTACGAATTTCTTCTTTATAGTGGAAGGAAGAGAGTACAGAGAGAGTGTTTGAGAGCGAGTGTTGTGAGATTCTTGGAGAGAAAATTAGGAGGGGATTCACAAGGTTATCTAAGTGTGAGGATCTCATTGTTTGTACTTCAAGACTCTTCCCTATCTCTTTGGAAACTCTTGAGAGAAGATTTTTTAAGGAGGTCCAGTTCTCTGTCATCATCTGGAGGGTAAAAAAGGATGCTTAGTTCTCTACCGACTCCTGGAGGGTGTGAAAGGATGCTTGATTCTCTGCCGACACCTGGAGGGTGTGAAAGGATGAGTGGGTTCTCTTCCTTCACCAGGAGGGTGAAAAATGACAATGGTTCTTTACCGCACCGAGGTTTGGTGGAAGAGAGTTTTGTAAGGGCTTCTCTGCCTTACTGTGAGGGCTAAAGGAGAATCACTTTGGTATAGTGCAATAACTAGAGAAAGAGTCTCTAGGGAGTGGATGAAGGTCGTGTTTGACCGAACCACTATAAATCTGGTGTTCTTTGTTTCTTTCTTTTTTAATTTTTTGTATTATTGTTTTTACTGCACTTTATTTTTCTGTGGTTAAAAAAGCATAAAATTCACAACTGTTCGTATAGTACAAACTCAATCATACAGTATAATTTTATTAACAATTTTGATTAAAAACCTTCCTAAATTCTAAGAGAATTTTAAAAGTACCAATTCACCCCCCCCCCCCCCCCTCTTGGATAGCCTAGGGATATAATAAATAGGTCTAACAACCTATTTGCACTTTCACTCCAAATCTGTCCCACCTCCATGTCTTTGACTGTAAGGTATTCATTCTTAATAATGGGAAATCATCCTTAGGAAAATTTGACCCAAAATTTGATGAAGGAGTGTTCTTAGGATATTCAAGTGTGGGAAAATCTTTTAGGGTGTTTAACAAGAGGACATTGGTGGTGGAGGAGACTACGCATATAGTGTTTGATGAATCTGTTCCTACGGAGGTTAGAGCTGATGAAGAAGAGAAAGTAGGAGTGATTACCCAAGGAGTAGAAAATGCAAATCTGGAGGAGAGGGTAGAACCTCAAAATACTTTGCCTAGAGATTGGAGATATTCTTCAAGTCATCCTAAATAACTTATCTTAGGAGATCCTTTTGAAGGTGTTAGAACTAGGTATGGACTTAGGAAGGAAGTAAACCATTCTACTTTACCTCAATGATTAAACCCACCAACATCAATCAAGCCCTTTCTGATGAATTTTATATCTTAGCTATGTAAGAGGAATTGAACCAATTTGTAAGTAACAATATTTGGGAGTTAGTAGAAAGACCTTAGAATCAAAGTGTAGTGGGAATGAAATGGATCTTTAAGAATAAGATGCATGATTCTGGTGTGGTGGCTAGGAATAATACAAGATTGGTGGATAAGGGGTACAACCAAATAGAAGGGATTGATTTTGAGGATACCTTTGCCCCTGTAGCTAGATTGGAAGTCATTAGAGTGCTACTAACCTATGCCTGTTATAAGGGATTTAAGCTTTTTCAAATGAATGTCAAGAGTGCCTTTCTAAATGGGGTACTAAAAGAAGATATTTTTGTAGAACAACCCCTAGGTTTTGATAGTTCCCAATATCTCAATCATATTTATAAATTAAAAAGGGCCTTATATGGATTGAAATAGGCACCCAGAGCTTGGTATGAGAGGCTTAACACATTTCTATTAGAAAGAGAGTTTGTTAAGGGGAGCGTAGACACCACCCTTTTTCTGAGGAAAGTAGGAGATGTTTTACTCATTATCCAAATCTATGTTGATGATATACTTTTTAGATCTTCTGATAAAAACTTATGTGATGATTTTTCTAAAATAATGAGTAAGGAGTTCGAGATGAGTATGATGAATAAATTGTCCTACTTTTTGGGATTTAACATAAGGCAAATGGATGATGGAACTTTTATCAATTAATTAAAGTATATTAAGGACATCTTGAAGAAATATGAAATGGATAAAACCAAGCCAATAAACACTCCCATGAGTTCTACTGTCCAGTTAGACAAGGATTCAAATGGAAAATCTATTGATCAGAAGAAGTTTAGAGGAAAAATTAGATCATTGCTTTACCTAACTGCTAGCTGACCTGATATCATATTTAGTATTTGTTTTTGTGCTAGGTTTCAAGCTGATCCTAAGGAATCCCACCTAACTGTAGTTAAGAGAATCCTTAGATATCTCTTAGGGACCCCAACCTTAGGAATATGGTATCCTAGGTACAGTACTTCTTTTGAGATTATTAGATATTCTGATTCTGATTTTATAAGGTGTAGGGTGGATAGAAAGAGCACTTCAGGAACTTGCCAATTCATAGGACAGTTTTTAGTCTTCTGGTCTAGTAGAAAATAAAACTCTGTAACACTTTCCACTGCTGAAGCAGAGTACATCGCCTTAGGAAGTTGTGTGGCCCAAGTCCTTTGGTTGAAGCAATAAGTTTTAGATTTAGGATTACCTGTTGGCATAATTTCAGTTCATTGTGATAACACTAGTGCCATCTGCATCTCTAAGAATCCTATCCAATATTCAAGAACCAAATACATTGACAAAAGGCATCACTTCATTAGGGACCATGTTACAAGAGGGGATATTGAGCTAAACTATGTGGCAACTGAAAATCAACTAGCTGACATCTTTACTAAACCACTAGCCTTTGATTCATTTAGCATTTTGAGGACTAGATTGGGTGTGATTGACATAAATGCATGAATCTGATGACTACTCATTTTGAAATTTTTTACTTTTCATTTTATTTCTGTTAGTTTTTTGTTTGATTTGATTGTCTGTTTCCATTTAGATCGTTTATTTTTCTACTGATTTTTAGTTTGTTTAATTTACTTATCGCATTTGGTTCCTTCTTTTTACATGCCTTCCTCTTTATTTTATTTATTTAATGTTTTTTTTTAAATTAGATCACTTCTCACTACTCTTGATAAACTGAATTTTTGCCTCAGAGTTTTTACCTTTTTATTTGTGTGAAAGCTTATAAGCAGTGATTGACTCCTCTGAATCTGTTAAAGGGAAGAAATATTGATGATTGTTTCTCTTCCTCTAACACCTTAAGTGGTGTATTGTTTCTTTTGGATAAAAATCCTCTTCAAAAATAAAAAGTTGGTTTTTGAAATAGAGATCTATTTTATCTTTCTACAGTAATCTACCTCATATGAATAGTGTTTTCAAAGCTTTGAATCATTGATATATTTCTCTTAATCAAGTGATTGCACTTATCATATGGAGTATAATTTTGTTCTGTGAATTACTCTTCCATACTGTAGAGAGTGAGTCTTTCTTCTCTTATGTTTGGAAGATAATTTCACAACTGAGATTATTTAGAGATTTAGAAAGGAAGCAAGCTTGCGAAAGAAATAAAAAGTGGCACAAAATAGGCCAAAAAATAAAAAGATGTGCAATGACACCAAAAATTGGAAAGATACATAAAGTGTATCAAATATCGAAAGATGCGCAAAGTGCGCCAAATAAATTGAAAAAAAGGCATAAAATGAGCCCACAAAGAAATAAGATTTCTTCTCTTTCAGATCTTTAAATATCTTAGAAAAATCAATGGACTACTTAATATTTTCAAAAACTTGAGATTGAAAATCATGATTTCTTATTCCTTACTTTGTAATACTATTTTATCAGATAATTTTCTGGAATGAGGCTTGAAAGGATCTCTTTTCAAATCTAATTTCTTTTCTTTTGAATTAGACTTTTGTTTGAAAGGAATTTGACTTATAAGGTGTCCGCGGTAGGAGTTACGAAAGTTAATTTTTCAACTTTTTTTAGCTTTCAGCGTTGTCGATTTTCTTCTTATCGGCTTTTGAATTGAAAATCAAGGAAAATTCTGATTTACTGGAGCTGATCGATTCAAAAAAAAAATTATCATTGGTTTTAGTGTTGTTTTCTCGATTCTATTTTTCTTTGATGTGACTTGATTTTGATTTTTTCCTTTTTTGTGTGTTTTTGGGATCCCTAATCTTTCCTTTATTTTTACTGATATTTGTGTTATTTTGTTTTGTACTGTTTTCTTTTTTCTATGTTTATGTTGTGTTTTCCCCTTTTTGAGATGTCAAAAGGGGGAGTAGTTTGTGTTGTTTGTTAGTCATTGTAAGGTTTTTTGAATTATCAATTGGAAATGTTAATGTTCACCGTATTTATTTATTAAATTTTGAATTAATAACAAATGTTTGACATCATCAAAAATGGGGAGATTGTTGCGAATCTGGTTTCAAGGACTATGATTTTGATGATAGCAAACCTTTTTGTTTCTGTTTGAGTGTCTAATCTTTCAGGTTCACAGGTTCAATTATAATTCAAGCCAGTTCAAGATCGAGTAAGTCTCTTTGTGTTTCAGGTTCAATGCACTTTTTCATTTTTCTTGAGTCAAATGTAATGTAACGGATCCCCAAGCTAAGTAACCTTGCACACACACACTCAGGGGGAGAGTTTTAGTGAGTTAGAGTTTCTGTTCATTTTTTTGTTTAAATCATCCTGGATGATATTCATATCATCCTAGATGATCAGTTAAAAATAGAAATCCTAATTAGGGTGACCATATTAAGTCGGTTTGATTAAGCAGATCATTCTGGATGATACACCCATTATACAGGATGATATGCTGAAATCAGAAATTCTCAACCGCCAGACTAAGTTAGGTAAGTTTTAATTTTTAAAATTTTTGTCTAATTGTCCTGGTCGATACGTGTATCATCCTGGACAATCCTTTATAATTATGCCTAAATTAATCTAGTGATTAAGGAAGTAATTAAGATTTGATTGATTCGATCATATCATCCTGAATGATCGCAAAATCGTTTTGGATGATACATGCAAAATCCTGACCGTCTAGAGCATTTTACTTGGCCAACCTGAGGAATCTACTATACGATATTCATGATTTTGAACTAATTATACGGGATGATAGAAATATCATCCTGGACAATCAAGTCATTTTGAAATCGTCTAGCATGATTTACCTGTACGACCCAAATAATGTACCGGACAATTTTGGTCTTTTTAAACTAATTGTACATGATGTTATACATATCATCCTGGACGATCAAGTCATTTTGAGATCATCCAGTACAAGTTCTCCTAGACTACCCGAACAGTCCTTTAGATGATATTCCTGAATTGAACTAATTGTCCCAAATGATCACAGAATCGTCCCAGACGATATGAACAGAATTTGTCTTCTAATCATCCAAAAGAACCAGATCGTCTAGGCCAAAAGGGTCTGATTTACACTAATCGTACAAGATGATCTACCAATCGTCCTGGATGATATTTGTCGCCAAGTTGAAATTTCGTGCAATTTGTTAGCCTTTATATTTAAGATCTCTTATCTTCCATCATTGAGATCTTTTTCCACTATCCTTTCCTATGAGATCTTTGAGAAGGAAAGAGAGAGAGCTTGGGAGAGAGAGAGAGAGGGGATCTTGTGAGGGGGAGTTTTTGAGGTGTTCACAGAGGTTGCTCCAAGCAAGGATCTGAGTTGTCTTCTCTAGTCATTGTCTCTTGTCCTTGGTGTCTCCATGGAAGGATCGTGTGCAAGAAGATCAAGGTTCTCTGCCTGCTTTAGGAGGAAGTGAAAGGAGGTAAGGTTCTCTGCCTACTTCAGAAGGAAGCGAAAGGAGTCCGGGTTCTCTACCTCACCGGGTTGGTGGAAAGGAGATTTTGCAAAGGCTACTCCGCCTTACTGTGGGAGCAGAAAAAGAGTCGCTTATTGTTATGCATTACCCAGAGGGGAGGCTCCGGGGAGTGGACATAGGTCAAGTTGACCATACCACTATAAAATCTAGTGTGTTCCTTCTGATTATTTTCTGCACATTATTTTATTGTGATTAACAGCTTGAGTGAAATCTCTGATTGATCTTTTTATTATTGATTTAATTCATTTTTGCTACAAGATATAAAAAGATACTTCTTTTTGTTAAAGAAGTTTTTAAATATCCAATTCACCCCCCCCCCCCCCCCCTCTTGGTTAGCCTCGGGCTAGTTCATAAGGGCTTAACTTCCCTATCGAACTTTTAAGACCTCTCATGAAGTTTTAGGGTTTAGGATTTTGGATATTAAACATCTTAAATAAAAAGTTTTAGTATGGTGTAAAACAACTTAAGATAAAAGGATTAGAATATCATCAAGAAACTTTGTAGTTAAGCAAGCTTGAGTGAGGGACGTGTGACCTTCATAAGAAGTTTTGAGGTTTAGGATTTTTTATGTAAAATTTCTTAAATAAAAAAGTTTATAAGTATGTGTGGAAACCCAACTTAAGGAGAAAGTGTTAAAGTTTATTAGGAAATTTCATAGCTAAGTAAGAAATGGTAAGGGAATTATGACATCCTTGAATATTTTGGGTTTAAGGTTTTGAATTTGAAACACCTTATATTAAAAAACATTAGTATGGGGTGTAACCATAAATAAGGAGATAGGGTTAGAATTTTAAGAGAAATCTTCATTATAAAGTAAGCTCGGGAGATAAATGGGTGACTTAATGGGAAGTTTCGGGGCATAGGGTTTTGAATATGAAACTCCTAAAATAAGAAAGTTTTAAGAATAGGGTGTAACCCCACATAAGTTGAAAGGCTTAAAGTTTTATGTGGAAACTTCATAGTTAAGCAATCACAGGTGAGGGATTGGTGATCTCATGGAAAGCTTTAGGGTTTAGGATTTTGAATGTGAAACTCTATAAATTAAAAAGTTCTGAGTATGAGGTGTAACACCACTTAGGGAGAAAGGGTTGTAATTTGATGTAAATACTTTATAGTTAAGTAAATTTGGGTCAGGGGTGATTGACTTCCTTGGAATTTTTTTGGATTTTATTTTGAATGTGAAACTCCTTAAGTAAAAAATGTTTTTAGTATGGGGTGTAACGCCACTTAAGGTGTAAGGCATAGAATTTTATTAGGAAACTTCATTATTAAGAAAGCTTAGGTGTTGGACTAGTGACCTTTTGGAAATTTTTTGGGGTTTAGTCTTTTGAATGTTTAACTCCGTATGTAAAAACTGTTTTTCAATATAGGGCATTGCCCCACTTAAGGGAAAATGGGTTAAAATACTATTTGGAAATTTCATAGCTAAGTAAGCTCAAGTATGGGATGGATGACCTCCTAAAAGTTTTGGGGTATAAGGTTTTTAATATGAAACACCTTTAAATAAAAAAGTTTTGAGTATGTGATGTAACACCACCTAAGGAGAATCCATTAGAATTTTATGAGGAAACTTCATAATTACATAAGCTAAGGTAAGAATTGGTGACTTCTTAGGATTTTTTGGGGTTTAGGATTTTGAATTTGAAACTACTTAAATAAAAAGTTTTGAGTATTCGGTGTAACCCAACACAAAGAGAAAGGGTTTAAATTTTATTAGGAAACTTCATAGTTAAACAAGATGGAGTTATAAATGGGTGTCCCTAGGGGAAATTTTGCGGTATAGGGTTTCAATGTTAAACTCCTTAAATAAGAAAGTTTTATTTACGAGTTGTAACCCCACGTAAGTTGAATGGCTTGGAATTTTAAGAGGAAACTTCATAGTTAAGCAAGCTTAGGTGAGGGATAGGCTACCTCCTGACAGGTTTCAAGTTTAAGATTTTGAATTTAAAATTCCTTAAATTAAAAAGTTTTGAGTATGTTCACTAACCCCACTTAAGTTTAAAGGGTAGGAATTTCATGAGGAAACTTCATAGTTAAGTAAGCTAGAATGAGGGATTAGTGACTTCCTAAAAAGTTTCAGGTTTAGGTTTTAAATGTGAAACTACATAAATAATTGGTGTAACTCAACCTAAGGAGAAAGATTTGGAATTTTATGAGGAGACATCTTAGGAATTTCTTGGGATTGAGTTCTGAAGGTGAAAATTGTTAAATAAAAAAGATTTCAGTATGGGGGGTAACACCGCTTAAAAATTTAGGGTTAGAATTTTATAAGGAAACTTCATTGTTAAGCAAGATGAGTTATCGGATTGTAACTTCTTGCAATAGTTCTATAGTTTAGGATTATAAATGTTAAGCTTCATATGTAAAGAGGTTCTTCAGTATGTGATGAAACACCATCAAAGGAAATAAAGGGTTAAAATTTAATATGGAAACTTCATAGTTAAGCAAGCTTAGGTAAAGGATGGGTGAACTCCTGGGAATTATCGGGATTTAGGGTTTTGAATATAAAACTCCTTTAAATAAAAATGTTTTGAGTATGGGGTGTAACTCTACTTAAGGAGAAAGGATTATAATTTTATGAGGAAACTTTGTAGTTAATAAAGCTAGGATGAGGGATTCCTAGGATGTTTTGTGGTTAAGGATTTTGAATGTGAAACTGCTTAAACAAAATGTTTTGAGTAATAATCCCACTAAAGGATTAAAGGGTTTAAATTTTATGAGGAAACTTCATAGTTAAGAAAGCTTGGCTGAGGAATGGTTGACCCTCAAGATGTTATAGGGTTTAAGGTTTTGAATGTGAAACTCCTTATAAAAATAAGTTATTAGTATGGGGTGAAACCCTACATAAGGATAAAGGGTTGGAATTCTATCAAGAATCTTCATAGTTGAGCAAGCTCGGGTGTGGAATTGGTGACCTTAGAGGTTATTTCAAGGTATATGATTTTGAATTTCACTCCTTAAATAAGAAAATTTTGAGTATGGGATATAACCCCACTTAAGTTGAAAGGCATGAAAATTTATGAGGAAACTTCATAGTTACAAAAGCTAGGGTAATGGATGGGTGACCTACAAGGATGTTTTAGGGATTAGGGTTTCGTATGTTGAACTTCTTAAATAAAAAATTTTGAGTATGGGGTGTAACCAACCTTAAGTAGAAAGGGATAAAATTTTATGAGAAAACTTCATAGTTAAACAAACTCAGGGGTGGAATGGGAGACCTCCGGGGAAGTTTTGGAAGTTGGATTTGAAAGTTCGATAGGGATGTTAAGCCCTAGTGAACTAGTCCCGAGGCTAACCAAGAGGGGGGGGGGTGAATTGGTTATTTAAAAATTTCACGATAACTATGAAAATCTTTTTATAACGTGCAGCGGAAACGAATTAAAATAATGATAAAAAGATCAACCACAGATATTCACCCAAGCAGTTAATATCAGGAAAAATTAAAGTGCAGAATTGAATCAGAAAAGCAAACCAGATTTTATAGTGGTTCGGTCAACTTGACCTACGTCCACTCCCCGGAGCCTCCCCTCCGGGTATTGCACTAAACAGAAGTGTGTCTCCTTTTGCTCCCACAGCAAGGCGGAGAAGCTTGTACAAAAATCTCCTTTTCACCACACGGTGAGGCAGAGAACCCGACCTCCTTTCGCTTCCTCCTGAAGCAGGCAGAGAACCTTCGAACTCCTTTCGCTTCCTCCTGAAGCAGGCAGAGAACCTACGAACTCCTTTCGCTTCCACCTGAAGCGGGCAGAGAACCCCGGATCTTCTTGCGAACGATCCTCCCACGACGAACACTGACTAGACGAAAGACGACGAGCGGAGAAGACGACTCTGATCCGTGCTCGGAGCAACCTTAGTGAATCCCTCACTAACTCCCCCTCACAAGATCTTCTCTCTCTCTCCCAACTCTCTCTCTCTCTCTAGGGTTTCTCAGGGAAGGAAGGCAGCAAAAGATTTTTTCAAAAATTGGAAAAAGTTCTTTTAAAGGAGGGCTTAAAATTTGCCCTAAATCTCAACTGGTCGGCCAAGATCGTCCTGTACGATCAGTTCAAATTCAGCTGTTTTAGCCTGGACGATCTGGCTCTTCTGGACGATCAGTAGAAAAAGTTGTTCATATCGTCCCGTACGATCCTGCGATCGTCCGGGACAATTAGTTCAAATTGAGGGAAATCGTCCAGAAGACAGTTAGGGTCGTCCAGAGAAATCTGTGCTGGACGACCAAAAAATGACTTGATCGTCCCGGCCGATAGGGTCATCGTCCGGTACGATTAGTTCAAAAAGGCCCCAAATCATCCTGTACATAGTTCTGGACGTACAGCTTAAATGCACTAGACGATCAAGATCGTCCCGGACGATCCTACGATCGTCCAGGACGATATGATCGTATCAACCAAAAATTAATTGCTTTCCTTAATTACCAGATTAAATTAGGCATGATTGTACTGGATCGTCCGGGACGATACACGTATCGTCCGGGACGATCAGACCAAGTATCTAAAAATAAGAACTTGCCTAACTTGATCTGGCGACTGAGAATTTCTGATTTGGGAATATCGTCCCGTACGATCCGTAGATCATCCAGGACGATCGGCTCAATCAGACCCTCTTAACTTAGTCGCCCTAATTAGGGTTTCTGTTTTAACTGGATCATCCAGAACGATGTGGATATCATCCAAGACGATATGAACAAAGTTTTAACAGAAACTCTAATTCACTCAATCTCTCTCCCTGAGTGTGTGTGTGCAAGGTTACTTAGCTAGGGAATCAGTTACATTACAATTGACTCAATAAAAAGAAAAATCATACATTTGACACACTTGGACCTGATCTTGAGTTGGCTTGAGTGGCTCGCGGTCTTTTGTGCCTGAAACAGATTAGCCAAGCAAAACACACTGGAAACATGTTTGTCATCATCAAAACCAGATTTGCAACAATCTCCCCCTTTTTGATGATGGCAAACATTTGTAAAGTAGTCTGAAAATAAAAGTAAACTAGGAGATCCAACAAACAAATATTTTTTAAATTTTTATTTAACAGCTAAAATAATACATGAAGCATGACTCAGAAAACAGAAACAGACACGACTACAACTGACTCCCCCTTTTGACATCACAAAAAGGAGGAGCGAAAAACATAACACGGAAATAAAATATAAAATAAAACATACACAGAACAACAACACGACAGAAAACTAAAACTGAGGCGGATCCTGATCGGAAGAAGGAGGTGGCGGTGGAGGGTAGAAGTAATGGTGAATGTCCTGAAAGTGAGCTCCAAACCAGGCCATGTCCTGGTCGTGCTGCTGCTGCTGCTGCGCAGCATAGTCCGTGAAGCGTTGGAGGTCCTCGTTGTGCTGCTGCTCCTGGGCAACCACGTAGGAGTCAAAACGGGCCTCCCACTGGTCAAAGCGCTGCACCAGGTGGTCAAGGGGAGAGGCAATGCGAAGGGGTGCAGGTGCCTCTGGTGCAGCAGGAACTAGAGCAGCCTCTTCCTCTTCTTCCTCAACATCCGAGGCAGGCTCCGGATATAGGCGGGTACTGTGTAGGACATGGAATGAGTTGTTTGTGAAGAAGGAAGGAGGGACATCAGGAGGGACAGGATACTGAAGGTCATATTTTGTCTCTAAGGCATAGTGAATAAGATGACCTAAAGCTAGATTTGGGCGACGCCTGTGGCCCGGATCTCTAATGGTGGTGAGATGTTCTATGTATCGGATGATCAGATCAGAGGCATTAAATTCTCGACGGGCCATGATATAGTAGGTGGTCAAGGACAGGAACGGGGTAATGTGAATCCAATCCCCCACCTTTGGAATGACGGAGGAACGAAGGACGTGCTGAATGGTCCGGGCGTCCTTGAGAAGGGAAGTGCAAGTATTGTCGTGATAGGGTGCGTTGGTATTGCGAAGGAAGTGATTGGCGACACTCCAATCATAGTCAGGATCGGTGATGATCGTGTGGATCTTGTCGCCAGTGATAGACAAGTTGAGGATATTGTGAAAATCGTGGGTCGTGAGTTCCACGGGGCGTTGATTTACGTAGGAGCAAAGAGCGGAATAGTCCGCGGAAATGCGCAAGTTGGCAAAGAAGATGCGAAGGAGTTCCAGATTGAAGGGAAAGGCTAAGGTCAGAATGAAGGTGAGGGAGGTGTGTGCGAACAAATCTAAGATGGGATACGTGAGAGTGCGGGGATTGACAATCTTGGAGTGTGTGATACCCACATTACGATAGCATTCGAAAGCCGCCTGATCGGCGGCATTCGGGAAGCGAGGATCAACATGTCCCCGGGACGAACTGGCCCCCTTTTGACGAGATCTTTTGCCACCAGCCATTAGGAAACCAAAGAGGAGGAAAGGAGAAGGAAAGTGGAGGAAAAACGATGTGAAAAACATGAAGAAAATTGCTGTTTAAATAGAAAACGGACTGATCGTCCCGTACGATCGCGGGATCGTCCGGGACGATGTGGTCATTTATGACGTTCTGGACGATTGGTCAAAAAGGCGGTCCGATCGTCCAGGACGATCAGAGATCATCCAGTACGATTAGACACAGGCGATCGTCCCGAGGAGTCAGGCTGGACGACCGTTGACGAAAAGTATCGTCCAGGACGATGAGGTGGATCGTCCAGGACGATATGCAATAAATATGTCGGACGGGCCAAATTCCAATCGTCCAGTGGCTGACACGTGGATCGTCCAGGACGATGAGGTGGATCGTCCAGGACGATGGGCAATAATTGGTGCAATGTCAGCCGTTTGATCGTATCAGGAAGATATGGATCATATCGTCCAGGACGATGTAAGGATCGTCCAGGACGATCACCAATAATTGGGGTAGTTTCAGCAGCATGAGCAGTGGGTATGATTTTGAATGAATCGTCCAGGATGATGTTTGGATCGTCTAGGATGAAGAGGATCGTCCAGGATGATAGGTGTATCGTCCAGGATGATGTGACGAAAGGCAGAAAAGAATGGAGGATGAAGATGATCGATCAGGATCCAAAAAACGCAACCATGAAATCAAAATAACAAAAAGACGAATAAAACTTACCGCAAAAACACATAGAAGTATTATTATTTTTTTTTAAATTTTTGTTTAAGCTGCTCTTAGAGAATCAGAATTTTTTCTTGACTTTAGATTCGAAAACCAATGACAGGACGATTGACAGCGCTGAAATCCAAAAAAGGTTGGAAATAATCAACTTTCGTAACTCCGACCCCGGGCACCTTATCGATGCAAACCTCTTTCAACACAAAAATCCGATTCAAAAGAAGAGACATTAGATTTGAAAAGAGATCCTTTCAAGCCTCGTTCCAGAAAAATATCTGATATAATAGTGTTACAAAGAAAAAAAATCAGAAATCATGATTTTCAAAACTCAAGCTTTTGAAAATATTAAGTGGCGCACAGATTCCTCTAAGACATTTAACAATCTGAAAGGAAAGAAAGCCTGTTTTGGGCTCATTTTGTGCCTCTTTTTCAAATTGGTTGGCGCTTTGCGCATCTTTTAATTTTTGATACACTTTGTGTATCCAATTTGGTAATTTCGCATCTTTTCAGTTTTGGGTACATTTTATGCCTCTTTTTCAAATTATCTGGCGCACTGCGCATCTTTTATAAGCTTTCTCCTTTTCATAATCATTAAAGAGTCTCAGCTGTGAGATTATCTTTCAGACATAGGAGATGACTCTCCGCAGTAAGGAAGAACGATTCACAAAACAAAATCCATACAACATATGATAAATGCAATCACTTGGTTTAGAAAATCAAACTAATGACTCAAGACTTTGAAAAACACTATTGATATGAGGCAGATTACTGTAGGAAGATAAAATAATCTCTATTTCAAAAACTAACATTTTAATTTTGAAAAGGATTTTTATTCAAAAGAAACTACACACCAGTAAAGGAGTTAGAGGAAGAGAAACAATTATCAATGTTTCTTCCCTTTAACAGATTCAACGAAGTCAATCACTGCTTATCAGCTTCTAAACCAAAACAAGGTAAAAACTCCCAGTCAAAAATTCAGATCACCAGAAGTAGTGAGCGGTGATCAGATCTTGAAAAGCATAAAAACAGGTAGAAAATCATAGCAAAGTAAATACTCAAACCAAACTAACAAAACGGGTAACACAAAAATCAGCAGAAGAAATAAAATCAACTGAAAGCAAATAATCAAACCAAAACTAACTAACAGAAATCAGAAATCAGAATACAAAAACTAACTAACAGAAATCAGAAAACAGAATACAAAAAAACTAACTAACAGAAATCAGAATATCAATCATAACAATCATAAATCAGCAGTCATCAGAATCAAGCATTTATATCAATCACTCCTAATCTGGTTCTCAAAATGCTGAATGAGTCAAAGGCTAGTGGTTTAGTGAATATGTCAGCCAGCTGATTTTCAGTTGCTACGTGGTGTAGCTCAATGTCCCCTTTTGTAACATGGTCCCTAATGAAGTGATGCCTAATGTCAATGTGTTTGGTCCTAGAATGTTGGATTGGATTCTTAGAGATACAGATGGCACTAGTATTATCACAAAGAACAGAAATTGTGCAAACAGGTACTCCTAAATCCAAGACTTGCTGCTTCAACCAAAGAACTTGGGCCACACAACTCCCTAAGGCAATGTACTCAGCTTCAGCAGTGGAAAGTGCAACTGAGTTCTGTTTTCTACTGGACCAGGAGACTAACGACTGTCCTATAAATTGACAAGTCCCAGAAGTACTCTTCCTATCCACCCTACACCTCGCAAAGTCAGAATCAGAATATCCAATGATCTCAAAAGAGGTGCTGTGCCTAGGGTACCAAATTCCTAGGTTTGGGGTTCCTAAAAGATATCTAAGAATTCTCTTAACAGCAGTCAGGTGGGACTCTTTAGGATCAGCCTGAAACCTAGCACAAAGACAGACACTAAACATGATATCAGGTCGGCTAGCAGTCAGGTAAAGCAGTGAACCTATTATCCCTCTATACTTCTTCTGATCAACAGATTTTCCATTTGAATCCTTATCTAACTGAACTGAGGAGGGCATGGGAGTATTGATTGGCTTGGCTTTGTCCATTTCATATTTCTTCAAAATGTCCTTAGTGTATTTTGATTGATTGAGAAAGGTTCCATCATCCGTTTGCCTTATGCTAAACCCCAAAAAGTAGGACAATTCTCCCATCATACTCATCTCAAACTCTTTACTCATTGTTTTAGAAAACTCTTCACATAAGTATTTATCAGAAGATCCAAAAATTATATCATCAACATAGATCTGGATAATGAGTAAGTCATCTCCTAATCTCCTCAGAAAAAGGGTGGTGTCTACGCTCCCCTTAACAAACTCTCTTTCTAACAGGAATGTGCTAAGCCTCTCATACCAAGCTCTGGGTGCCTGTTTCAATTCATATAAGGCCTTTTTTAATTTATAGACATGATTTGGATATTGGGAACTCTCAAAACCTGGGGGTTGTTCTACGAAAACATCTTCTTTAATTACCCCATTTAAAAAGGCACTCTTAACATCCATTTGAAACAGCTTAAATCCCTTATAACAGACAAAGGCTAGTAGCACTCTACTGGCTTCCAATCTAGCTACAGGGGCAAAAGTCTCCTCAAAATCAATCCCTTCTATCTAATTATACCCCTTAGCCACCAATCTTGCCTTATTTCTCACCACCACACCAGAATCATTCATCTTATTCTTAAAGACCCACTTGGTTCCCACAATACTTTGATTTTTAGGTCTTTCTACTAACTCCCAAACATCATTCCTTATAAATTAATTCAATTCTTCCTGCATAGCTAAAATTCAAAATTCATCCGACAGGGCTTGATTGATGTTGGTGGGTTCAGTCATTGAGATAAAGGCAGAATGGTTTACTTCCTTCCTAAGTCCATGCCTAGTCCTAACACCTTCAGAAGGGTCTCCTAAGATCAGTTCTTTAGGATGACTCAAAGAATATCTCCAATCTCTAGGCAACTCTGTTTGAGGTTCTACCCTTTCCTCCAAATTTGTATTTCCAACTCCTTGGGTAACCTCAATAATCTCTTCATCTTCTACTTCAGATCTAGACTCCTTAGGTTCAGATTCATCAAACACTACATGGGTTGTTTCTTCCACCACTAAAGTCCTCCTATTGAACACCCTAAAGGATTTCCCCACACTTGAATATCCTAAGAACACTCCTTCATCAGATTTGGGGTCAAATTTTCCTAAGGGTGACTTCCCGTTGTTCAGAATGAAAACCTTACAGCCAAAGACATGGAGGTGGGACAGATTTGGAGTTCTACCCTTAATGATCTCATAAGATGTCTTGCTCAGTTTGACTCTCACATTTACCCTATTCAGCACATAACAGGCAGTGTTCACCGCTTCAGCCCAAAAGTATTTTGGAAGTGAATACTCGGCAAGCATGGCCCTAACGGCTTCCACTAAGGTCCTGTTATTCCTTTCAGCTACCCTGTTCTGCTGAGGGGTCCTAGGAGCTGAAAAATTGTGACTAATCCCATGATCCTCACAAAAACTTCCAAATCTTTCATTTTCAAACTCCCCTTCGTGATCACTATGGATGGTAATAATCTCACATCTTAACTTCTTCTAAATCCAAGTAGAGAAGGATCTAAACTCATCAAATGACTCAGATTTATGTGACAAAAACTTAACCCAAGTGAACCTCGAATAATCATCTACAATCACAAAACCATAAACTCTCCCCCCTAAGCTGGCAGTGCTAATTGGTCCAAAGAGGTCCATGTGAAGAACTTCTAAAGGTCTAGAGGTGCTAATGTCCTTAACAGAGTGAAAAGAGGACTGGACTTGCTTCCCCAACTGACAGGCATCACACAGGTGATCCTTAGTGAACTTAAGCTTGGGCACACCTCTAACTAAGTCCTTTTGGGTGACTCTCCTAAGGGTTTTCATACTTGCATGACACAATCTCCTATGCCATAACCAAGACTCATCAGCAGCAGTTTTTAAGCAAATTGAATTATCAGATTTAATGCTACTTACATCCAGCTTGTAGACGTTGTTGATCCTTTGCCCCTGCAAAACAACTTCATCATTTAAGCTTAAACTGCAGCCAGTGGGCAGGAATTTGATGCTGTATCCCTTGTCACAGAGTTGACTGATGCTCAGCAGGTTGTGTTTCAGTCCATCTACAAGCAAAACATTATCAATCATAAAGTTCTTTGAATCACCAATTATACCTGTGCCTACCACCTTCCTGGTGGTGTTATCTCCAAGTGTAACCTTGCCTCCAGCTCTGGCCTCCAGCGAAATGAACTGATTTGCATCTCCAGTCATATGTCTAGAACATCCGCTGTTTAGGTACCACATGCTCTCACGAGGTCTTGTGTGAGAGCACACCTACAAAAGTATCAAACGTCAGTCTTAGGAACCCAAACAGGTTTGGGTTCCTTCTTATGAAAAGAAGAATGTAATGCATGCGTGCTGTGCTGTGAAACAGGCAGTTTGGGTTTCCACACCCAATGTGTACTACGGTGAACAGTACAGGTGTGAGAAATATGTCCTAACATGCCACATGAAAAACATCTAACACCAGGAAAAGGGTTAACTAATCTACGTGGATGATAATGCCTCTTCCTAGATGTATATGAAACATGCTTTGAAGAACTTGCAACAGATTTTTCAAAAAGTGGCGGTGCATAAAACTGTTCAAAAGTAGGCGGTGTTTTGTTCTTTTCAAAAGCACTGATCTTTACTTTCAAAAACTCATTTTCTTTCTTTAAACTTGTAATTTCAAATTTTAAGGTTCCTTTGCTACTTTCTACTTCACATGCCAGTGTATCTAATTCTTTAAAAGCTCTTTCTAAGTCCACATGCGTAGTTTTCAATGAATCATGCTCAGAAACTAAATCAGAATATTTTTTATTCAACTCATCGAATTCATCAAGCAAAGACATGTGATTTGAATCAAGTGTGGAATGATCTTTAACTACAGAATCATGCTCTTTTTGCAATGTTAAGTAATCTAACTTCAAACTAGCATGAGTTTTCTTAAGCTTCCTATACGATGTATGAATTCTTTCAGAAACTTCAAATAATTGATCGTAGGTAAGCTCACATACCTCTTCCTGATCCGACTGACCAGGGTGATCATCAGCCATAAGACACAAGTTTGTTTCTTCCTCTTCAGCTTCAGTCTCAGAAGAGTCGGATGCAGAGTCTGCCCAGAACGCATTCTGAATCCGCTTCTTATCCTTTCTGAACTTGGTTTCTCCTCACCCTTCTCCTTGCTTGGGTGAGCTTTAAGTGTTGGACAATCAGCCTTTATGTGTCCAGGCTTCCTGCATTCAAAACAAACAGATTCAGATGAACTTTTAAAATTTTTATTGGACTTACCCTTGTTCCACTTCTGATAGTTCTTATGTTTCTTCCTTAGAAAGCTTTTAAATTGCCTTGTGATTAAGGCAACATCATCGCTATCAGACCCGGAAGAGCTAGCATCTGAATCCTTGGCCTTTAGTGCCACTGTCTTCTCTTTCTTGCGATCACCTGCATCAAGTTGCCTTTGGTTCACCCCTTGCTCGTAAGCAATAAGTGATCCAAGTAAGCTATCAATAGAGTAAGTATTTAAATCTTTAGATTCAGTAATAGCAGTAATCTTAGCATCATAAGAAGCAGGCAAACATCTTAAAATTTTGTTCACTCTTTCGTAGTTAGTAAGTTCTCTACCTAGAACATGCAGAGAGGTAACAATCTGAGTGAACCTTGTGTACATTTCTGAAATATTCTCACTAGGTTTCATGCAAAAAAGTTTGTAATCATGTAGCAAGATATTTAACCTAGACTGTTTGACTTCAGTTGTACCTTCGTATGTTATGCATAATCTATCCCAGATTTCCTTTCCCGTTGTACAAGTAGAAACACGCATATAGTCTTCGGATTTTAAAGCACAAAAGAAACAGTTCAAGCATTTTGCATTTAACTGTGCTAAATCGCGATCATCAAACGTCCAATCAGTAAAAGGCAGTTCAGTTTTCACATTGTTAATCAGTCTAAAAGGTGGTTCGTATCCGTCCTTAACTAACATCCACATGCGATAATCAATAGACTGTAGAAAAGTAGACATGCGTGTTTTCCAAAAATCAAAAGGAATATTATCAAACAACGGTGGTCTCGTAATAGAATATCCTTCAGCAGTATTACGATTATTACAGTTAGCCATGGATCAAATTCAAAAGTTTTTAAACTTAAATTTTGAATCCCGCTCTGATACCACTTGAAAGTTTGATAGGAATGTTAAGCCCTAGTGAACTAGTCCCGAGGCTAACTAAGAGGGGGGGTGAATTGGTTATTTAAAAATTTCACGATAACTATGAAAATCTTTTTATAACGTGCAGCAGAAACGAATTAAAACAACGATAAAAAGATCAACCACAGATATTCACCCAAGCAGTTAATATCGGGAAAAATTAAAGTGCAGAATTGAATCAGAAAAGCAAACCAGATTTTATAGTAGTTCGGTCAACTTGACCTACGTCCACTCCCCGGAGCCTCCCCTCCGGGTATTGCACTAAACAGAAGTGTCTCTCCTTTTGCTCCCACAGCAAGGCGGAGAAGCCTGTACAAAAATCTCCTTTTCACTACACGGTGAGGCAGAGAACCCGACCTCCTTTCGCTTCCTCCTGAAGCAGGCAGAGAACCTTCGAACTCCTTTCGCTTCCTCCTGAAGCAGGCAGAGAACCTACGAACTCCTTTTGCTTCCACCTAAAGCGGGCAGAGAACCCCGGATCTTCTTGCGAACGATCCTCCCACGACGAACACTGACTAGACGAAAGACGACGAGCTGAGAAGACGACTCTGATCCGTGCTCGGAGCAACCTTAGTGAATCCCTCACTAACTCCCCCTCACAAGATCTTCTCTCTCTCTCCCAACTCTCTCTCTCTCTCTAGGGTTTCTCAGGGAAGGAAGGCAGCAAAAGATTTTTTCAAAAATTGGAAAAAGTTCTTTTAAAGGAGGGCTTAAAATTTGCCCTAAATCTCAACTGGTCGGCCAAGATCGTCCAGGACGATCAGTAGATCGTCCAGGACGATCAGTAGATCGTCCTGTACGATCAGTTCAAATTCAGCTGTTTTAGCCTGGACGATCTGGCTCTTCTGGACGATCAGTAGAAAAAGTTGTTCATATCGTCCCGTACGATCCAGCGATCGTCCGGGACGATTAGTTCAAATTGAGGGAAATCATCCAGAAGACAGTTCGGGTCGTCCAGAGAAATCTGTGCTGGACGACCAAAAAATGACTTGATCGTCCCGGCCGATAGGGTCATCGTCCGGTACGATTAGTTCAAAAAGGCCCCAAATCATCCTGTACATAGTTCTGGACATACAGCTTAAATGCACTAGACGATCAAGATCGTCCAGGACGATCCTGCGATCGTCGAGGACGATATGATCGTATCAACCAAGAATTAATTGCTTTCCTTAATTACCAGATTAAATTAGGCATGATTGTACTGGATCGTCCGGGACGATACACGTATCGTCCGGGACGATCAGACCAAGTATCTAAAAATAAGAACTTGCCTAACTTGATCTGGCGGTTAAGAATTTCTGATTTGGGAATATCGTCCCGTACGATCCGTAGATCGTCCAGGACGATCGGCTCAATCAGACCCTCTTAACTTAGTCGCCCTAATTAGGGTTTCTGTTTTAACTGGATCGTCCAGGACGATGTGGATATCGTCCAGGACGATATGAATAAAGTTTTAACAGAAACTCTAATTCACTCAATCTCTCTCCCTGAGTGTGTGTGTGCAAGGTTACTTAGCTAGGGAATCAGTTACATTACAATTGACTCAATAAAAAGAAAAATCATACATTTGACACACTTGGACCCGATCTTGAGTTGGCTTGAGTGGCTCGCGGTCTTTTGTGCCTGAAACAGATTAGCCAAGCAAAACACACTGGAAACATGTTTGTCATCATCAAAACCAGATTTGCAACAGGATTTTGAATGTGAAACTCCATAAATAAGAAAGTTTTGTGTATCGAGTGTATCCATACTTAAATTGAATGGCTTGGAATTTTATTTGGAAACTTCATAATTTTACAGGCTCTGGTGAAAAATGTGTGACCTACTAGGAAGTTTAAAAACTTAGGGTTTTGAATGTGAAACTCCTAAATTAAAAAAGTTTTGAGTATAGGGTGTAACCCTACTTACAAAGAAAGAGTTCAAATTTTATCTAGAAACTTTATATTTAAGAAAACTAGGGTGAGCGATTGGTGACCTAAAAATATTTGGGGTTTAAGATTTGAATGTGAAACTTTTTAAATAAAAATTTTGAGTGTAGGGTGTAACTGCACTTAAGGAGAAAGATTTGGAATTTTATGAAGAAACTTTATAGTTAAGCAAGCTCAGGTGAGGGATGTATCACATCCAGAGAATTTTTGGGGATTTGATTTTGAATGTGAAACTCCTTTAAACAAAAAAGCTTTGAGTATGGTGCGTAACCCTACTTAAGTAGACAGGGTTAGATATTTTTTTAAAAACTTCATAATTAAGCAAGCTAGGGTGAGGATTGTAACTTTCTGGGTTATTTTTATAAAAACTTCATAGTTAAGCTAGCTAGGGTTGAGCTTGCTTAATTATGAAGTATCCTAATAAATTTTTAACTATTACTCCTTAAGTGGGGTTACAATGCATACTCAAAACTTATTTAATTACAAAGTTTTACATTCAAAACTCTAAACCCTAAAATTTCCCAAGATGTCACCCATCCCTCACCGAGGCTTCTTTAACTATGCATTTTTCTCATAAAATTCTATGCCTTTCTACTTAACTGGGTTACAACCCAAACTCAAAACTTTCTATCTAAGGAGTTTGACATTTACAACCCTATACCCTGAAAGTTCCCGTAAGGTCACCCATTTATCACCCAAGTTTTCTTAACCATAAAGTTTCCTCGTAAAATTCTAAGCCTTTCTCCTTATGTAGGGTTACACCCCACACTCAAAACTTTTTTATGGAAGGTATTTCTCATTCAAAATCTTAAACACTGAAACCTTAGAAGGGGTTAGCCATCCCTCACTCAAGGTTGGTTAACTATGAAGTTTCATCATAAAATTTTAACCATTTCTCCTTATGTGATATTACACTTCATACTCGATGCTTTTTATTTACGTTTTTTCATACTAAATAACCTAAACCCCAAATCATCCAAGAATGTCACCATTCTCTCACCCTAGCTAGCTTAACTATGAAGTTTCCTCAAAAACTTTTAACCCTTTCTCCTTAAGTGGGGTTAAACCTTACACTAAAAAACAAATTTATTTTAGAAGTTTTAAATTCACAATTCTAAACCTCAAAATTTCTCTAGAGGTCACACGAGCTTGCTTAACTGCTAAGTTTTTTCATAAAATTCTAAACCTTTCTAGTTAATTAGTGTTACTCTAATTACTCAACTTTTAAATTTAAGAAGTTGAACATTCAAAATCCTAAATGCTAAAGTGTCTAGGAGGTCACTAATCCAACCCCCGAGAATCCTTAATTCTAACATTTCCACATAAAATTCTAACCCTTACTCTTTAAATGGGGTTACACCCCATACCAAAAACATTTTTACTTTTGAAGTTTCACATTTAAAACCAAATCCTAAAAAATTCTAGGATTTTTACATTTCTTACATAGCTTGCTTAACGATGAAGTTTTCTCATAAAATTCCAACCATTTGTCCTTAAATGAGGTTTTACCCCATACTCAAAACTTTTTTATATAAGGAGTCTCCATTTAAATGCTAAACCCTAAAACTTTTCAGGTGGACGTCAATGCATTACCCTAGCTAGCTAAAATATGAAGTTTCCTCATAAAATTCTAACCCTTTCTCCTTTAGTAGGGTTACCTATAATACTCAAAACTCTTTTTTTTAAGGAGTTTTAGCTCTAAAACACGAAACTCCAAAACTTCATAGTAGGTCACCCATCCCTTACCTAAGCTTACTTACATATGAAGTTTCCACATAAAATTCCAACACTTTTTTCCTAAAGTGGAGTTACACCTCTATACACCAAAAAAAAAAAATTATTTACATAGTTTCACATTCAAAATACTAAACCCCAAAAATTTCCAAGATGGTATTGATTCCACACCCAAGCTTGCTTAACTATGAAGTTCTCTCACAAAATTGTAACCCTTACTCCATATTGGGGTTACAACCCATACCCAAAACTTCTTTAATTAAGGAGTTTCATATTCAAAACTAAATCCCAAAAAAAAATTAGGATGTTATGCATCCCTAACCTCAGCTTGCTTAACTATGAGGTTTCCTCATAAAATTTCAACCCTTTCTCCTTAAGTGGAGTTACAGCTCATACATGAAACTTCCTTATTTATGGAGATTTGCATTTAAACCTTCAATTGCAAAAAATTTCAAGTGGTTACCAATCTCTCACCTTAGCTTGCTTAACTATGAAGTTTCCTCATAAAATTCTGACCCATTTCACCTTAAGTGGGTTTACACCCCATAATCAAAACTTATTTATTTATGGAATTTCACAATTAAAATCCTATGCCATAAAACTTCTCAATAGGTCACCCTTCTCTCACTTGAGCTTATAAAAAAAAATCTCTCACTCAAACTTATGTTACTATGAAGTTTCCCCATAAAATTTCAATCCTTTCTACTTAAGTGGGGTTATACTCCAAACACAAAACTTTCTTATTTAAGGAGTTTCACATTGAAAACCTTATACCCTGAAACTTCCTTTGAGGTCACCCATTCCTTACCTGAGCTTACTTAACTATGAAGCATCCTCATAAAATTCCAAACATTTCACCTTATATAGGGTTACACCCCATACTCAACTTTTTTATTTAAGAAGTTTCACATTAAAAACCTTAAACCCCAAGGCATTCTGAGGATCAGCCATCCCTCACCCAAGCTTGCTTAGCTATGAAGTTTCCTCATAAAATTAAATCCATTTTCCCCTTTAGTTTAATTATACCTCATACTCCAAAAACTTTTATTTAAGCAGTTTCATATTCAAAATCCTAAACCCCAAAACATCCTAAGAAGTTTCCAATCCACCACCCTAGCTTGCTTAATTATGAAATTTCCTCATAAAGTTCTAACCCTTTCCCCTTAAGTAGTGTTACACCCCATACTCAAAGCTATTTTTTTAAATGATTTTAACATTCAAAACTCTAAACTCTGAAACTTCCCATGAGGTCACCAATCCCTTACCCGAGCTTTCTTAATTTTGAGGTTTTCACATAAACTTCCAACCCAATTTCTATAAGTAAGGTTACACCTGATACTCAAAACATTTTTTACATAAGGAATTTAACATTCAAAATCCCAAACCCCAAAACTTTTCCAAGATGTAACTAATCTAATGCCTGAGCTTTCTTAATAATAAAGTTTCCACATAAATTTATAACCCTTACTACTTAAGTAGTGTTACCCCCAAAATTCAAAACTATTTTATTTAAGGAATTTAACCTTCAAAACCCCATCCCCAAAAATTCCAACAATGTCTCACATCCCTCCCCCATGCTTACGTAACTATGAAGTTTCCTTAAAACATTCTAACCCTTTCTCTCTAAGTGGCATTACACCCCATACTTAAAAATTTTATTTAAGTACTTTCACATTCAAAGCTTAAACCCTAAAACTATTTAGGAGGATACTGGTACCTCAATATAACATTTTAAACTATGATTTTTCCTCATTAAATTCCATCCCTTTAAACTTACGTGGGGTTACACTACATACTCAGAACTTTTTTTCTTAAAGAGTTTCACATTAAAAATCCTAAACCTTAAACTTTTTAGGAGGTCCCCCATCTCTTACCTGAACTTGCTTAACTATGAAGTTTCCTCATAAAACTTGAAGCCTTTCAACTTAAGTGGGGTTGCACACCATACTCGATACTTTCTTATTTAAGGAGTTTCACATTCAATAATTTCTTCTTTTTCACCTGAGCTTGCTTAATAATGAAGTTTTCTCAAAAAACTTCAACCCTTTCTCATTTTGTAGGGTTACACCCCATACTCAAAACTTTTTTATTTAAGGAGCTTCACATTCAAAACCTAGATAATACCGAAGGTCAGTGATTGCTCACCCATGCTTGCTTAACTATGAAATTTTCTCATAAAAATCAAACCCTTTCTCCTTGAGTGGGATTATACCTCATACTCTAAACTTTTTATCTAAGTAATTTTGCATTCAAAATCTAAATCAGAAAACTTTCAAGGATGTTTACCTTCCCTTACCTAAGCTTGCTTAACTACGAAGTCCTTAAATAAAATTCCTACCTTTTTTTCCTAAAAAACTTTTTTATTTAGGGAGCTTCACATTCAAAATTCTAAACCCAAAACATCCCATGAGGTCACTAATTCCACACCCGACCTTGCTTAAATATGAACTTTTCTCCTAAAATTTTAACCTTACTCCTTAAGTGAGGTTACACACTATACTGTTGTAAATCTGAACCAAAGTCTTATAATTTTAATGATAATAAATAATTTTTGGATTTCTCACAATGCTAATTGAATTTATTACATATCTGTTTTTGCCAAACTCACTAAGTTTTTAGGTCAACTATTCACATGCAACTTCGATTAGCTCAAAGATGGGGTAAACTAGAATTAAAGTCTATATTTTTAGTATTTTTATACTTTTTACCTTTCTTGAGTCAATCATGTATTCTTGTTGATCCTAAAGCTAAGTAACCCTGCACACACACACTCAATGGGGTGAGTTAGTGAGTTAAGCAAATGTTCCATTTTTTTAACTAATCATACAATATGATTTATATCATACTCAATGATTAGTTAACCTGAAAACCCTAGTTAGGGCACCACTATTACTTGAGATTGAATAAACTAATTATTATGAATGATCCATATCATACTGGATGATTTATTATAATCAATAAAATAGCCGCCAATCATAATCTTGGTAATATTTTATAATTCAAAATTTGTGTCTAATCATACCATATGATATACATCATAATGTATGATATAAAAATCATGCATAAATTGATCTTGTAATTAGGGGAACAATTATGGTTAATTTTTTTGATCGAATAATATAGGATGATTTGACAGATCATACTATACATCCCAATTCTTGCATAGGATAATAATTAATCGCCGTCCATCATACTGAATGATTATCCATATTATTTGTACTAATCAAACTGGATGAATCACTCAATCATCCTGGACGATCAGTTCACCTCTTTAATCTAATTATATAGGGTCTGTCTCCTTGTACAGTACTAACACGAGTACTATGAATGGATCGTAACTGACGATCATGGATCGTACTTAATAATTAGAATCAGTAGATTCAAATTTAGGAATTTTGAGAGGCTCTCAATTCAAACTCTCACATTATCTTATTTCTAAGACTTTTGCTGCTAAATGTCTTAAGAGAGAGCATAGAGAGGGAGTTAAGGTGTGCTTTCAGAGAGAAGAGAGGAAGAGTTGTTTGTTAGTGAGAGTTGTTTGTAAGGGAGAGTTGTGAGGGATTTATAAGGATACTCCAAGTAATGCTTCTTCCCTATCCTCGTCAAGCTTTTGTCTTGATCCTTATGTGGCTCCAAGGAGACATTCTACAGTACTAGATCTTGGCTCTCTGTTATCTCCAAGAGGGAGAAGAAATATTCTTTGTTCTCTACCATGTCCATGAGGGAGAAAAATGATTCTAGGTTCTCTGCCTTTACTACGAGGGTGAAAAAAGATTTTTGGTTCTCTGCCTTCACTAGAAGGGTGAAAAAGAGTAAGGTCATCTGCTTTACCGAATTGCTGTGAGAGATTTTATATGGGCTTCACTACCTTATTGTGAGGGCAAAAGGAGTGACACTAGTTTTAGTGCAATACCTAGAAAAGAGGTTTCTAAGGAGTGGACGTATATAAGTTTGGACCGAATCACTATAAATTCTGGTGTGTTTGTTCTTATTATTTTTCACACTTTATTTTTTGTGATTAATTTTGTGGCTGAAAATTTTAATTTTCTTATTATTGTGAAATTAATTTGCTTCCACATCGAGGGATAAAATTTTCTATTTTTTAAATACTAAAAAATATATAAAAAGATTTTTATTAGTAAAGAAATTTTTAAATTACCTATTAAACCCCCCCCCCCCCCCCCCCCCCCCCCCTCCTCTTGGTTATCCTCAGGCTGGTTCTTTAATGTCTCACAACTTCCTTGAAATTTTAAATGGTATCAAAGAGGGTTTCAAAAAATAAAGTTTTAGAAAACTATTAAAAATGATCAATGGCTAATTTTGATAATTATAATACTGCAGAAGGGTATTCAATTACATGACTACCTTTATTTGATAACATTGTTTTTTATTTTTCAAAAATTTGCATGTTTATTTTCTTACAATCTATAGATTATTACATGCGGATGTTAGTTCATGAAGGATATTCTGTACCTTCTCATTTTATAAATGGCATTAAAATTGAACCCCCTTTTTCTTAATTAAGTATAGAGGATAGAGATTTAGCCCAATTAAATGCAAAATATTTAAATTGTTTTTTGCTGCATTAAAATCTAAAGATTATATGCGTGTATCTATTTGCACAACTAGTAAAGAAATTTGGAATAAATAGTGCATAACCAATGAAGGAACAAATGAAGTGAAAAACCTAGGTTGAACATCTTGCTCCATGATTATGATATATTTTTCATGAAAGCTAGTGAGTCTATTTTTGGAATGTATACTAGGTTCACCCAAATTGTCACTTCCTTGCATGCATTAGATAGAGAACTTACAAATTCTAAAAAATTTAACAAGATTCTACATTATCTACCTAGTTCCCATGATGCAAAAATAACTACTATTACTGAATTTATGGATCTGAATGTTTATTCATTTAATAATTTACTTGGACAACTCAGTGCTTTCTAGTAACGAGTGAGTCAAAGATTAATTGATGCATGTGAGAAAAGAAAGGAGAAAATTGTAGCCTTAAAGGTTGATGATTCTAATAGTGATAATTCTATTCCTGAAGATGATGACATTGTACTGATGATAAGGTAATTTAAAAGCTTTCTAAAGAAAAAGCAAAAGCATCATCAGCAATGAAATAATGGTAAACCTAATAAAAATTCTAAGGTTTCTTCTTATGTTATTTATTTTGAATGTAGGAAGCCAGGGCACATGAGGATTGATTGCCCAAATCATAAATCTCCCCCAATCAAGGGGAAGGGTGAAGAAAAAGCCAAATTGTAGAAGAACAAGCAACAGACTCATAAGGCTTGTTGGGCATACTCCACTTTAGACTCATTTGAGAAAAAGTTGAAGAGGAGGTAACCAACCTGTGCTTAATGGAAAATAACCATCTTGATCATTCTGATCAAGAGGAGGTATATGAGCTTTCTTATAATGAATTATTTGAAGTTTCAAATAAAATTCATAATGTATATAGAAAACTAATGAAAATGTAAGCAAGCCTCAATTTTGATTTTTTAAACTTGTAAAAAGAGCATGAATACCTGAGGAAAGATCACTCTACTTTAGATAATAATCACATGGTCTTACTTGATGGTTAATGCATTAAATAAGAAGCATCTTGATTTAACTGATGAGCCTAATTCCTTGAAAGTATTTTATATTGATTTAGAAAATTCCTTTAAGGAATTAAAGGAATGTTTGGATGAAGCTGATAATAGGGAGCATACATTAAAAGTTGATAATTTAATTCTTAAAAGTGCAAACAAATTTTTGTAAATGAAATTAATTACTTTTAAAGAAAATAAAATATCACCTACACTTGCTGAATTTCATAAACCATCACCATAACATGCATCAACTAAACCTAGGAAGAGGCACCATAACCCACATAGACTAGTGAATCCATTTCTAGGAGTTAAGTGTTTCTTGTGGCATGCTAGGACATATATCCCACACTTGCACTATCCATCGTAGACACATTTAGTGTGGAGACCAAGATTGCATAAATCACAGCATAGCATACAAGCATTCCATCCATAAATCCATAAGGTAGAACCCAAACTTTTTTGGGTTCCCAAATCTAATCCTTGAAGACTTTGTAGGGATGCTCTCACAAAAGGCTCTATGAGAGTATGTGGTACCTAGACACTAGATATTTAAGGAAAATGACTGGAGATGTAAAGTAATTCATCATGCTGGAGGCCAGGGCAGGGGGCAAGGTAACATATGGAGAAAATACCACTAGGAAAGTGGTTAGGTCAGGTATAATTATAAACTCAAAAAAATTTATCATTGAAAATATTTATCTGGTAGATGATTTAAAACATAATTTGCTCAGCATTAGCCTATGAGATAAAGGCTTCAGCATAAAAATTTTATCTTCCTGCTACATGATTAACTTAAATGGAAATAACATTTTGTAAGGAAAAAAAATTAACAATATTTACATGCTTGATCTAAATTGCATTGAATCTCCTACTTCTCTTTGCCTAAAAACTATTACTAATGAATCTTGGTTATGGTATAGGAGACTGTGTCATGCAAGTACAAAAAATCTTAGAAAATTTACCCAAAAAGACTTAGTGAGAGGCATACCCAAACTAGATTTCACTAAAGACCACCTATGTGATGCCAATTAGTTAGGAAAATAAGTTAAATCCTCCTTCCACTCAATTAAGGATATTAATACTAGTAAAACATTAAAATTCCTTTGCATGGATCTCTTTGGACCTATTAGTACTACAAGCCTAGGAGGGAAAGTCTTTGGGTATGTGATTGTTAATGATTACTCGATGTTTACTTGGGTTAGATTCTTATCTCATAAAAGTGAACCATTCGAAGAGTTTAGGATTTTCTCCACTTGGATATAGAGATAGCTAGGCTGTGAAATTCTGACCATTCATAGTTATCATGATGGAGAATTTGAAAATAAAAAAATTTGAATCTTATTGTAAGGATCACGTGATAGATTATATCTTTTCAGCTCCTAGAACCCTTCAGTAGAATGGGGTAGCTGAAAGAAAGAATAGGGCCTTGGTAGAAGCCGCTAGTGCCATGTTAGCTGAATATTCAATTCCTAAATACTTTTGGGAAACATAGCCAGTTATGTTCTAAATAGGGTTAATGTTAGATCCAAGCAATACAATACACACAATGAAATCCTTAAGGGTAGGATACCCAACCACTCTCACCTTCATGTCTTTGGATGTAAAGTGTTCATTCTAAATAATGGAAAATCTCTATTAGAAAACTTTAACACCAAGTTTGATGAAGGAGTCTTCCTAGGATACTAAAATGTTAGAAAATCCTATAGAGTTTTTAATAAAAGGACACTAGTGGTAGAGGAGGCCACTCATATAGTATTTGATGAATCTGATAATTTTGGAGGGTCTATGATAGAAGAAAAAAAAGTCATTAAAGTCACCCAAGGAGTAAAATTTATAAATCTGGAAGAAAGGGTAGAATCTAAAAATTTACTACCTAGAGAATGGAGATATTCTTCAAGTTATCCTAAAGAACTGATCTTAAGAGACCCATCTAAAGGTGTTAGAACTAGGCATGGACTTAGGAAAGAAGTTAACCACTCTGTTGCAAATTTGGATACAGGTACTATAATTTTGATGATAAAAAATATTATTTTCTTTATATTACTCTCATTGTATATTTATTTTTGGTTACCTTACCTACTAACTTTTACAGGTCCTCAAAGATCACTTGCAAAATAAATTAGCTCAAGATCGGGTTTGCTTGTAATTTCATTTTAATGTAATTTTTCCCTTTCTTGAGTTAAATGTAATATGGTGGATCCCCAAGCTAAGTAACCTTACACACACAAACTCATGGGGAGAAATTTAGTGAGTTGGAGAGTTCTTCTATTATTGATCATATCGTACATGATGATCCAAAATCATCCTAGAAGATCAGTTAAGAATAGAAATCCTAATTAGGGAATCCTTGATAATTAAGTTTAATTAACTAGTTTTCCTAGATGATTTTTTATCATATAAGACAATCAGTACAAATCTAGAAATCAGCCGCCAATCACATTTTAGGCAATATTTTATTTTTTTAATTTTGAACTAATCATACAGGGTGATCCTCATCATCCTAGATGATCCATGACAATCATTCCTAAAATAATCCAGTGATTAGGGATTTCAATATGGTTAGATTGAATGATCATATCATACAAGTCGATCGATAGATCGTCTAAGACTATTCATGATTTTTCTTCTGAACATACTGGACGTCCCGAATGATTTATCAGGATGATATATGTTAATTTAAACCAATCATATAGGATGATCATAAGATCATCTAGGATAATTAGTATATTTGTTCTAATTAGCTTGGACGTCCCAAACTATTTCTCAAGATGATATACTATGATTTGAACTAATTGTACAGGACGATTACAAGGTCGTCTGGGATGGTAAGTATATTTATTTTAATCGGACTGGAAATCTTGAATGATTTCTCAAGATGATATGCTTTGTTTTAAACTAATCATACAGGAAAATTGCATAATTATTCAGGATGATAAGGACATAATAATTTCTTTAATTGTACATGAAAGTGCGAATAGGTTGTTAGACTTATCACAATTGTCCCAATGCTAACCAAGAGGGGGGGTGAATTGGTAATTTAAAAATTCTCTAGATTATTTAGAAAACTAATTTTTTAACTTGAGAATAATGATAGATTTTCTTAATTAACACTTTCAACCACAAAAAATAAAAATGCAGAAAATAAATTGCACTCAAAAGTAAAGAAACAAAAGGCACAAAATTTTATAGTGGCTAGGTCCAACTAGACCTACATCCACTCCCTGAAGACTCCTTCTTCAGGTATTGCACTAGATAATAGTGACTCTCCTTTAGCCCCCACAACAAGGCAGAGAAACCCTTACAAACTTCCTTTAACACTCTCCTGATGTCGGCAGAGAACTGGCATCCTTTCACACACTCCTAGTGTCGGTAGAGAACCAGCATCTTTTCACACTCTCCTGGTGTCGCAGAGAACTGATGTCCTTTCACACTCTCCTGGTGTAGGCATAGAACCGACATCCTTTCACACTATCCTGGTGTCAGCAGAGAATCGTCATCCTTTCACACTCTCCTGATGTCGGCAGAGAACCGAGTAGTCCTTTTTCACCCTCTTGGTGTAGGCAGATAACCTAGACACAATATTGAAAATCTTCCATCAAGAGCCTCCAGAGGAGATGGGCAGAAACTTTGAAGAAGACAAAGAGAACCTCGCTTTGGGAAATCTTGTGAAACCCTCACAACTCCCCCTCACTAGATCTCTCACACTTCACTCTCATAATCTCTCCCAAAAACTCACACTCAATGGCTCCTCTCAGGTGAAATTCACCAAAAAGGTATTTAGTGATAGTTTTTATGACTTATTATAAGAAAAGACATAAAGAACCGTCAAAAAACTAAAAATTGCAAGAGAACTATCTTACGATCATCCCGTACGATTGCATATCGTCTTGTATGAATGAATAGTATCCCCATACGATCCATCTGTATGAATGCATAGTGTCCCCATATGAACCTGTATAAACTCAATTTAGTCATTCGTACGAATGTATATCATCCCGTACGTCCGCCCGCATGAATGCATAGTGGCGTACGAACTGTTCAAATTTGTCCATATGAAAATTACATCGTATAGTACGAACAGTTCAAATTCGTCTGTACGAACTGGTATGAACTTGATTTCATACTCTATCAGTCATCTGTACGAACTGACATCATACTATATAAACAGTTCAAATATTTGAGCGGTTCATCCGGTACGAACCTATATGAACCTAATTTTGTACTCTGTAAATGCCTATACGAAATGACATCGTACTGTACGAACTGTTCAAAAAATGAACAGTTCATCCGGTATGATCCTGTACGAACCTATTTTCATACTCTAAAAGTGATGTACGAAGTTCATTTCATACAGAACGATCCGTACTTAGAAAAATTTTAACTCATGAATCAATCAGATCCGTTCTAGAGGGATACTTAGTATAAATCGTCCCATACAATTAAAAATCATACAGTACGATTAGTTTTTAAAAATCTAAATTTTGTCTCTCCCCTAGTGTGTGTGTGCATGGTTACCTAATTACAATTACACTCTCTCAGACTCAAGAAAAATAAAAAATGCAGACTCTAATTATAACAGCTCCTAATCTAATCTATCTTGAAGTCTTTAGCTTGCTGGAGTATGATTTCCCTGAAATGTTAGTATACACACAAAATAAGTATAAAATGAAACATAAAGATGCGAGCCATAATATTTGTTATCATCAAAAATATAAACTCATGAGCTCGATTCACAATAATCTCCCCCTTTTTGATGATGATAAATATTACTAGTTGAATTTGCAAATTGAGTTTTATCTCTCCTAATCACCCCCTCACTAAGATAATTATTTCAAAATAGGGGAAACTAAAATATTTTTTTTTTAATTTTTTAACAAAAAGATAAATAAAATAATAATCATAATACAAAACAAATATAACAGTACATTCTACCCCTTTGACATTATCAAAATAAAGTTGAGCATAAAAAAAACACAAAACAAAAAATAGACTAAAGACTAAATGGACCTTGATCAAGTGAAGGTGATGTAATTTAGAAGAATCAGTTTGAAATTTCAGCAAATTTTCTTATAATGAGAAAGTTACCTCTTGATTTTATTTAAAAACTTAGTAAGGCATGAATTGATAATGCATAACCTAGAAAGGTTAGAGATTCAGAATTTGTTAATCCTAGCTCAAGTTTCTTAAAGGCTAAACAACTTTTTTAAGCAAAGATCTAAATCAAGGAATAAATTAGAGAAGGAAATAGTAATCTTTTCAAAACTCCTTGCATGAAATATATCTAATAGAAGATTAATACAAAAAGGTGAATCAAGAATCATGATTTTTAATTTCAAGTAATGAAAATATCAATAGATATAAGAGTTTTCTTAAGATTTAAGAAATACAAAAAAGATAAGCTAACTTATTGTGGGCTCTTTTTGTGCCTCTTTATTAATTTTTAGCACACTTTGCGCATCTTTTAATTTTTGATACACTTTGTGTATATTTTTATTTTTGGCATCATTGCGCATTTTTTTAACTTTAGGCTCATTTTGTGCCTCTTTTTTTTTAACAAATATGCTTCCTTTTTGCAAATTTTAAAAACTAAAGCAAAACCCAATCTACTGACCAAAATGAACAGATTGATTAAGAAAATAATTAAGTGGATTCAACAACCTGCAAAAGATACCTATGAGATAAAAAAATGTAGGGAGATGAAAAAGTTCAATTTCAAAATCCAATTTATAATTCGATGAAGATTTTGAATCAAAAGTAAAATAGCTTTATTCAAGAAATGATATAGAAAGATAAAATCATGAGCTTTCATCCTTTAATTGATTTTAGAGAAGTCAACCACTACTTATATAAAATTTCAAGAAAATAGGAGATAAATTTTTCATTTTAAAAATGATCTTTGAAAAGAATTTGGTTTTCTAAAGCATATACGAAATAAAATATGATATGTGTGTGCTGATCAGAGAAACTACATAAACAACATGAAAACTAATTTAAACTTTAAAAAATAAAATATAAAATAAATAAGAAAAATAAAATAAAAAGAAAATACAGAACATAAACATAAACACAACGAACAAAAACAAATACACACACAAAAACAAATAAACACACAACAAGGCTTTATTTCTCATCTTCGTGCTCCTGGTCTGATGATTCAGAAACTAGGTCTGCCCAGGAGATTTTTTGCTTTTTATCATTTGCCCTTACTGCAATTTGCTTATTTTTATCTTTTTTCATTGCCGGAAGAGTTTTTAAGTTCAGACATTCATTTTTCATATGTCCGGATTTCCTACACTTAAAGTAAATTACTTAAGAAGAATTCTTAATATCCTTACCATTTTTACCTTTGTTCCTCTTTTGTTGATTTTGATGCTTACGCTTCAGTAGCTTTTCAAATTTTCTCATTATCGATGTTATCTCCTTAGTTTCATCATCTACTGAGTTGCTTTTCTCTGTATCGTCAGTTTTTAGCACTATCATTTCACCTGCATCAAAAAGTCTTTGACTCACAGTTTGCTCATGAGCAATGAGTGAGCCAATCAAATTATCAATAGTATAATCATTCAAATCTTTTGATTCAATTATAGCAGTGACTTCAGCTTTAAATTTTTCAGGTAGACATTGTAAAATTTTATTTACTTTTTTAAAGTTTGAAACTTCTCTACCTACAGCTTGTAATGATGTTACTATCTGTTAAAACCTAGTAAACATGTCTAAAATGATCTCATAAGGTTTCATGCTAAAGAGTTTATAATCATGCATAAAAATATTCAACTTAGATTGCTTGGCTTGACTAGTACCTTCGTATGTAGTGCATAAACTATCCCAATTTTCCTTGCCAGTAGTGTATATAGAGATTCTCATATAATCTTCAGAATTCAAAGCATAGAACAAACAATTCATATATTTAGCATTTAATTGAGCATTAATTTGTTCTACTCTACTCCATTCAGTAAAAGGAATATTGGTTTTGACTCCATCTAAAATACGTGACGATACAGAATAACCAGTTTGAATTATATGCCACATTCAATAGTCTATTGATTGCAAGAAAGTAGACATTTAAATTTTCCCAAAATCGAAAGAAATATTTTCAAATAAAGGTGGTCTAGTGATCGAATATCATTTAGTAGTGTTTCAGTTTCTAAAATTAGCCAGGATCATTTTTCAAAAAGTAATCTAAACTTTAATTTTTGAACTAAGTCTTGAAAGTGCGAATAGGTTGTTAGACCTATCATAATTGTCCCAATGCTAACCAAGAGGGGGTGAATTGGTAATTTAAAAATTCTCTTGATTATTTAGAAAATTAATTTTTTAACTTGAGCATAATGATGATTTTCTTAATTAACACTTTCAACCACATAAAATAAAAATGCAGAAAATAAATTGCAGTAAAAAATAAAGAAATAGAACGTACCAAATTTTATAGTAGTTCGGTCCAACTAGACCTACATCCACTCCCTGAAGACTCCTTCAAGTATTGCACTAAACAATAGTGACTCTCCTTTAGCCCCCACAGCAAGGCAGAGAAACCCTTACAAACTTCCTTTTACTCTCCTGATGTCAGCAGAGCACCGGTGTCCTTTCACACTCTCCTTGTGTCAGTAGAGAACCGGCATCCTTTCACACTCTCCTGGTGTCGGTAGAGAACCGGCATCCTTTCATACTCTCCTAGTGTCGGTAGAAAACAGGCGTCCTTTCACACTCTCCTGGTGTCGGTAGAGAACCGTCATCCTTTCATACTCTCCTGATATCGGTAGAGAACCGAGTCATCCTTTTTCACCCTCTTGGTGTAGGCAGAGAACCCAGACACAATGTTGAAAATCTTCCCTCAAGAGCTTCCAGAGGAGATGGGCAGAAACTTTGAAGAAGACAAAGAGATCCTCGCTTTGGGAAACCTTATGAAACCCTCACAACTCCCCCTCACTAGATCTTTCACACTCCACTCTCACAATCTCTCCCAAACACTCACACTCAATGGCTACTCTCAAGTTAAATTTGCAACAAAAATATTTAGTGACCTTTTTAGGACTTATTATAATAAAATACATGAAGAACCGTCCAAAAACTAAAAATTGCAAGAAAATTATCCTACGATCGTCCCGTACAATCGCATATCATCCCGTACGAATGAATAGTATACCCATATGATCCGTCCGTACGAATGCATAGTGTCCCCATATGAACCTGTATGAACTCAATTTAGTCATTTGTATGAAAGTATATCATCCCATACGATCCGCCCGTACAAATGCATAGTGGCGTACAAACAGTTCAAATTCGCCCGTATGAAAATTATATCATATAGTACGAACAGTTCAAATTCATCTGTATGAACTGGTACGAACTTGATTTTGTACTCTGCCAGTCATCTATATGAACTGACATCATACTGTACTAACAGTTCAAAAAATTGAGTAGTTCGTCCGGTATGAACCTGTTCGAACCTAATTACATACTCTATAAATGCCTGTACGAAATGACATCATACTGTATGAACAATTCAAAAAATGAACAGTTCATCCGGTATGATCCTATACAAACCTATTTTCATACTCTAAAAAATGATTTATGAAGTCCATTTTGTATAGTACAATCCGTACTTAGAAAAATTTTAACTCATGAATCAATCAGATCCGTTCTAGAGGGATACTTAGTACAAATTGTTCCATACGATTACAAATCATACAGTACGATTAGTTTTTAAAAATCCATTTTTTGTCTCTCCCCTAGTGTGTGTGTGCACAATTAACCAATTACAATCACACTCTCTCATTCTCAAGAAAAATAAAAAATATAGACTCTAATTATAACAACTCTTATTGTAATCTGTCTTGAAGTCTTTAGCTGGCTAGAGTATGATTTCCCTTAAATGTTAGTATACACACGAAATAAGTATAGAATGAAACATAAAGATGTGAACCATAATGTTTGTTATCATCAAAAACTTAAACTCGTGAGCTCGAGTTACAACAATATAGGCAACACAGATCGTCCTACTTGGATGGGCCAATTTACACTAATTGTACAAGGCCATATACATATCATCCTGGATGATATTGTCGGCAAATTGAAATTAGTGCACTTTTTGAAGGCTCTCTACTTAAGCTCTCTAATTGTCTCTTTATACAACCTTCTTTGTTGTTGAGTCCAATCCAAAGAGAACTTAGAATAAGAGAAGGAGAGTTTGGGAGAGAGAGAGAGAGGGATAATATTGTGAGGGGGAGTTTATGAGGGGATTCATAAAGGTTGCTCCAAGTAAGGATTCGATCATCTTCTTCCTTCTTTATCCTTGGTTCCTTGGTGGCTCTGAGGAGATGATCATCAGCATCAGGTTGAGGTTCTCTGCCTATGCCAGGAGGGAGTAAAAGAAATTCTATGGTTCTCTGCCAACTTTGGGTGGGAGTAAAAGGATTATGGGTTCTCTGCCTCACCGGGTCGGTGAAAAAGATTTTGTAAGGGCTTCTCCGCCTTACTGTGGGGGAAAAAGGAGAGACACTAATTGATTAGTGCAAAACCTAGAATGGGAGATTCTGGGGAGTGGACTTAGGTTAGATTTTATTGAACCACTATAAATCTACTATGTTCTTTTTACTTATTTTTTTGTATTTATTATTGCTTGTTTATGTGATCTGATTTGTGATTAAAATTTTTTATTTTGATTATCTCTTTCGGCTTAAACTATTTGTGTTTAAAATATTCAAAAAGATTTTTTTATTTGCTTAATGAATTTTAAAAATACTAATTCTCCACTCCCCCTCTTGGTTAGCCTCGAGCTAGTTAACACCCCTCACGAACTTTCAAGTGGTATCAGAGCGGGATTTATAAAATTAAGTTTTAGAAAACTTTTGAATTTTGATCAATGGCTAACTTTGGTAATCGCAACACCGTGGAAGGATATTCAATTACTCGACCCCCTCTATTTGATAATATTTTTTTTAATTTTAGAAAACTCACATGTTCATCTTTTATAATTAATTGATTATCGCATGTGGATGCTAGTTAAGGAAGGTTATTCTACACCTTTTAGATTAATCGATGGAGTTAAAACTGAATTACCTTTTACTGAATAGACTTTAGATGATAAATACTTAGCACAACTAAATGCCAAATATCTGAATTATATCTTTTGTGCATTAAAATCTGAAGATTATATGCGTGTCTTAACTTATTTTATTGGAAAAGAAATTTTAGACAGATTATAGATAACTTATGAAGGAATAACTTAAGTTAAACAATCTAAGTTGAACATTTTGCTTCATGACTATGAACTATTTTGCATGAAACCTAGTGAATCAATTTCTAAAATATATACTAGGTTTACTTAGATTGTTACTTCTTTGCATGCCTTAAGAAGATAACTTACAAACTATAAAAAAGTGAACAACATTTTGAGATGTTTACCATCTTTCTTTGATGCCAAAATTACTTCTATTACTAAATCTAAGGATCTGAATGCTTATTCAATTAATAACTTACTTGGCTCACTCATTGCTTAAGAGAAAGGAGTGAACTAAAGGCAACTTAATGCAGGAGAAAAGAAAAAGGAGAAAATTGTAGCCTTGAAAGCTAATGATTCTGACACTGATGTTTTTACTTCTAATGATGAGGACATGGCTTTAATAATAAGGCAATTTAAGAGCTTCTTAAGGAAAAAATAAAAGCATCCTCAGAAATGGAATGAAGGTAAGAATAATAAACATTCTAAAGTTTCATTTGATGTTATTTATTTTAAATGCAGGAAGCCAGGGAATCTAAAGTCTGATTGCCTAACTCTGAAGGTTCACCCAAGCAAGGAGAAGGGTGAGGAAAAACCTGAGTTCAAGAAGGATAAGAAAAAGATTCAAAAGGCATTTTGGGCAGAGTCAGCATTAGACTCCTCTGAAATAGAAGCAAAAGAGGAGGTAACAAACCTATATTTAATGGTTGATGATCATCTAGATCACTCTGATCAAGAAAAGGAATGTGAGCTTATATATGATTAATTATTTGAATTTTTTTAAAAGAATTCATTCTTCATATAGGAAGCTCAAGAAAGCAAATGCTAGCCTAAAAATTGAATTTTTAAATCTACAGAAAGATAATCAAATTCTAATGAAAGATCATCCAACTCTGGATACAATCACATGACTTTACTAGATGAATTTGATTCTTTAAACAAAAATCATCTTGATTTAACTGCTAAGGATGATTCCTTGAAAATATTGCATGTTGATTTAGAAAAGGCTTTCAAAGAACTAGACACTATTGCATGTGATTTAGATAGTAGTAAGCATGCATTGAAATAGCAAGTGGCAAACTATGAAAAGGCAAATAAGTTTCTAAGAGAAAAGATTATTGCATTAGAGCAAAATGAAACACCACCTTCACTTAGAGGGTTTTATAAAACATCGACAAAGCATACATCATTCAAACCTAGGAAGAGGCACTATAACCCATATAGATTAGTAAACTATTCTCATGGTGTTAGATATTTTTCTTCTGGCTTTCTATAACATATCTCTCACACTTGGACCATTCACCATAGAACACATTTGGTGTAGAGACCAAAATTACAAAATTTATAGTATAGCATGCATGAATGTCACTCCTCTTTCTATAAGATGAGACCCAAACCTGTTTGGGTTCCCAAATCTAACATCTGATTATTTTGTAGGGGTGCTCTCACAAAAGGCCTCATGAGAGCATGTGTTACTTAGATAGTGAATGTTTAAGGCATATGACTTGAGATGCAAATAAATTCATTTCGCTATAGGCCAGGGCAAGAGGCAAAGTAACACTTGGAGACAACACCACCAGGAGAGTGGTGGGATCAAGTATAATTGTTAATTCAAACAATTTCATCATTCATAATATTTTTCTTATAGATGGACTGAAACACAATATACTAAGCATCAGCCAGCTCTGCGATAAAGGCTTCAGCATAAAATTTATGCTAACTTACTGTATTATAAGCTTAAATGATAAAATTATTTTGCAGGGGAAAAGAATCAACAATATCTACATACTGGATCTAAATTACTTTAAAGCTGATATTACTATTTGCTTAAAATCAATTACTAATGAATCATGGTAGTGGCATAGGCGATTGTGTCATGCAAGCTTGAAAAGCCTTAGGAAGATCACCTAAAAAGACTTAGTGAGAGGTGTCCCCAAACTAGAGTTTACTAAGGACCACTTATGTGATGCCTGTTAGTTAGAGATGCAAGTCAAATCCTCCTTCCACACATTCAAAGGCATTAACACTAGCAAACCCTTAAAAGTCCTTCACATAGATCTCTTTGGACCTATTAGCACTTTAAGCTTTGGAGGGAAAGTCTTTGGGTATGTGATTATTAATAATTATTTGAGGTTCACCTGGGTTAGATTCTTATCTCTTAAAAGTGAGTCATTCGAGGAATTTAGATCTTTCTCCACTTGGATTTAGAGAAAATTAGGCTATAAAATTCTGACTATTCATAGTGATCATAGTGGAGAGTTTGAAAATGAGAAATTTGAAACCTACTGTAAGGAGCAAGGCATATATCATAATATTTTAGCTCCTAGAACCCCTCAATAGAATGGGGTAGCAAAAAGGAAGGACAAGACCCTGGTAGAAGCTGTTAGAGCCATCTTAGCTACATACTCACTTCCTAAATACTTTTTGGTTGAAGCGGTGAATACAGCATGTTATGTTCTGAATAGGGTAAATCTTAGATCTATGCTGAATAAAACACCCTATAAAATTCTTAAGGGTAGGACACCTAACCTCTCTCACCTTCGTGTCTTTGAATGTAAAGTGTTCATTTCGAATAATGAGAAGTCTCAACAAGGAATGTTTGATCCAAAATTGGATGAAGGAATGTTCTTAGGTTACTGAAGTGTTGGAAAATCCTATAGAGTCTTAAATGACACAAACTTGATTGTTGAGGAGACCACTCATGTTGTGTTTGATGAATCTGATAATTCTGGAGGGTCTAGTATAGAAGAAGAGGAGGTTATAGAAGTCACCCAAGGAGTAGAATCTGCCAATCTGGAGGAGGGTAGAACTTAAAGTCACACTACCTAGAGAATGGAGATATTCTTCAAGTCATCCTAAAGAATTGATCTTAAGAGACCCTTCTGAAGGTGTTAGAACTAGGCAAGGACTTAGAAAAGAAGTAAACCACTATACCTTCATTTCAATGATTGAACCCACCAACATCAATCAAGCCCTTTCTGAAGAATTTTGAATCCTAGCCATGCAAGAGGAACTAAACCAATTTATTAGGAATGATGTCTAGGAGCTAGTAGAAAGACCAAAGAACTAGAGTGTTGTTGGAACCAAATGGGTCTTTAAGAATAAAATTAATGATTCTGGTGTGGTGGTTAGGAATAAGGCAAGATTAGTGGCTAAGGGGTATAACCAAATAGAAGGGATTGATTTTGAGAAAACTTTTGCCCTTGTAGCTCGATTAGAAGCCATTAGAGTGCTACTAGCCTTTGCATGTTATAAGGGATTTAACATTTTTTGAAATGGATGTCAAGAGTACCTTTTTAAATGGGATAATAAAAGAAGATGTGTTCGTATAGCAACCCCCAAGCTTTGAAAATTCTCAATTTCCAAATCATGTTTTTAAATTAAAAAAGGCTTTGTATGGATTAAAATAGGGACCCAGGGCATGGTATAAGAGGCTTAGTACATTCCTACTGGAAAGAGAGTTTGTTAAAGGGAGCGTAGACATTACCCTTTTTATGAGGAGAGTAGAAGATGAATTACTCATTGTCAATACCTATATTAATGATATACTTTTTGGATCTTTTGATAAAAGTTTATGTGATGATTTTTCTAAAATAATGAGTAAGGAATTTGAGATGAGTATGATGTGAGAATTATCCTATTTTTTGGGGTTTTGCATAAGAAAAATGGATGATATAACTTTTCTTAATAAATCAAAATACATTCAGGATATCTTGAAGAAATATGACATGGATAAAGCCAAGCCAATAAACACTCCTATGAGCTCCAGTGTTCAATTAGATAAAGACTCAAATGGAAAATTAGTTGATCAAAAGAAATATAGAGGAATAATTGGAACACTACTTCACTTAACAACTAGCCGACCTGATATAATATTTAGTGTCTATCTCTGTGCTAGATTTCAAGCTGATCCTAAATAATCTCATATGATCGTAGTTAAGAGAATCCTTAAATATCTCTTAGGAACTCAGAACTTAGGAATATGGTATCCTAGGCATAGCACTACCTTTGAGATTATAGGATATTTTGATTCAGACTTTACAGGATATAGGGTGGATAGAAAGAGCACCTTTGGAACATATCAATTTATAGGAAAATCTTTAGTCTCATAGTCCAATAGAAAATAGAACTCAGTTGCACTATCCACTACTAAAGCTGAATACATTGCCTCAATAAGTTGTGTGGCCTAGGTCCTTTGCTTAAAGAAATAAATTCTGGATTTAAAACTTCCTGTAGGCACAATTCCTGTCCTATCTGATAACACTAGTTCCAACTATATTTCAAAGAACCCAATCCAACACTCCAGGACCAAACACATCGATATTAGGCACCACTTCATTAGGGACCATATTACCAAAGGAGACATAGAGCTACATCATGTAGCCACTGAAAATCAACTGGTAGATATCTTCACAAAACCACTGGCCTTTGAAACCTTTAGCACCTTAAGAACCAGATTATGTGTGATAGATATTCGTGCTTGAAATTGATGCTTTCTGTTTATCTTTCTGCACTTAGTTTTTTGTTTGATTTATTTGTTTATTTCTTTTTATTGTTTTTTTTTTCTATTGATTCTCTTCATTTTTGTTTGATTTGTTTGTTTATTTTTTTATGTATTTTTATTTTTTGATTTCTTGTTGATTGTATTTAGTTTCTTAAGAATCAGATCACTTCTCACTACTACTGATGAACTTGATTTCTAAATGAGATTTTTTGCCTTATTTTGTTTAGAAGCTTATAAGTAGTGATTGAGTCCTCTAAAATAGTTAAAGGAAGAAACACTAATGATTGTTTATCTTCCTCTAACTCCTTTAATGGTGTATTTTTCTTTTTGAATCAAAATCTATTTCAAAATTAAAAAGTTAGACTTTGAAATAGAGAACTATTTTATCTTCCTACAGTAATCTATCTCATATGAATAGTATTCTAAATCATTGAATAACTTTTAGGTTTTCTTAATCAGGTGGTTGCATTTATCATATGAGTATGATTCTATTTTCTGGTTTACTCTCCCTTATATCAGAGAGTGAGTTTCTTCCACTCTTATATCTAGAAGATAATCTCACAACTAAGAGTCTTTAGTGATTATGAAAGGAAGGAAGCTCATAAAATAAATGAAAAGAGATGAAAAATGAGCCCAATATTGAAAAGATGCATAATGTTTGCCAATTAATTCAAGATAAACAAATTGTATCAAAAATCAAAAGATGCGTAAAGTGCACCAAATAACTGAGAAAGAGGCACAAAATGAGCCCATAAAAGAAATAAGCTTCCTTCCCTTTCAAATCTTTTAAGACCGTAGAAGAATTCAAGTGTCACATAATATTTTCAAATACTTGAGATTAAAAATAATGATTCCTAGTTCTTTACTTTGTAATACTATTTTATCAGATATTTTTTTTCTGCAATGAAGTTTGTAAGGATCACATTTCTTATCTAACTTCTTCATTTTTTAATTATATTTTTGTTTAAAAGAAGCCTTACCCTGCAAGGTGTTTGTCATGAGAGAGATGGAGCAATGGGCTGGAGGCTTGTTGCTGGGAGGGCAACTCATGAGGTGGACAAAGAACAAAGGAGATGGGAAGAGAGTGGTGTGGGTCTTTCCTCTAGGTGAGGGAGAGAGGACCTCTTCTTTTTCTTAGATCCATTCTTGATGTGGAGAGCTGCTCAATCACCACCTGGGAAGTTTTGGAGTTTAGGAATTTTAATGTGAAACTTCTTAAATAAAATTTTTTTTTGAGTATAGCGTGTAACCCACTTATGGAGAAAGGGTCAAAATTTTATGAGAAAATTTCATAGTTAAGCAAGCTAGGGTGAGGGATTTGTGACATCCTGGAATGTTTTAGGGTTTAGGGTTCTGAATATGAAATAGCTTAAACAAAAAGTTTTGAATATGAGGTGTAACTCAACATAAGTAAAAATGGTCAAAATTTAACGAGGATACTTCATAGTTAAGTAAGCCTGGGTAAGGGACGGCTAACCCTAAGGATGTTTTTGGGTTTAAGGTTTTAAATGTGAAACTCCTTAAATAAAAATGTCTCTAGTATGGTATGTAACATTTCATATGGAGAAAGGGAAAAATTTTTATGAGGAAACTTAATAGTTAAGTAACCTAGGGTGAGGGATCGGTGACCTCATTAAAAGTTTTAGGGTTTAGGGTTTGAAAATGAAACTCCCTAAATAAAAATGTTTTGAGTAAGGGGGTTAACCCCACTTAAGGAGAAAGGGTTGGGATTTTATGTGGAAACTTCTTAGTTAAGAAAACTTGAGTAATGATGCATGACATTCTAGGAATATTTTAGGAATAGGTTTTGATTGTTAAACTTCTTAAATAAAAAGTTATAAGTATGGGGTATAACCCCACCTAATGAGAAATGGTTTGAATTTTATGAGGAAACTTCATAGTTATGAAAGCTCGGGTGTGGAATCTGTGACCTTTTAGGAAGTTTCTTGGTTTAATATTTTTAATTTGAAACTCCTTAAATAAAAAAGTTTTTGAGTATGGGGTACAACACCACTTAAGGAAAAAAGGGTAGGAATTTCGTGTGAAAACTTTATAGTTAAGAAAGCCTACGTAAGGGATGGGTGACCTTCTAGAAAGTTGTAAGATTTAGGGTTTTGAATAAAATACTTCTTAAATAAGAAGTTTTTAGTATGAGGTGTAACCCCACTTAACATGAAAGAGTTAGAATTTTATGAGGAAACTTCATAGTTAAGCAAGCATGGATGAAGGATGGCTTATTCTCGAGATGTTTCAGGGTTTAATGTTTTAAATGTGAAATACCTTGAATAAAAAAGTTTTGAGTATGGAGAATAACCCTACAAAGGAAAAAGGCTTGAAATATTTTGAGGAAACATTATAATTAAGCAAGCTTGGGTGATAAATGGGTGACCTCATGAGAATTTTAAGGTATAGTGTTTTGAAAGTAAAACCCCTTAAAAAAGAAAGTTTTGAGCAAAGGGTGTAATGCCACTTAAGTTTTATGAGGAAATTTCATAGTTATGTATGATTGGGTGAGGGATGGCTGACCTCCTAGAAAGCTTTTTGATTTAGGGTTTTGAATGTAAAACTTCCTAAATAAAAATGTTTTCAATATGGGGTGTAATCCCACTTCAGGAGAAAGGGTAAGAATTTTATGGGGAAAATTTATAGTTAAGAAAGCTACGGTGAGTGATTGGTGACATTCTAAAAAGTTTTAGGTTTCAGGGTTTGAATGTGAAACTACTTAAATAAAAAAAGTTTTGAGTATGGGTTCCAATCCAACTTATGGAGAAAGAATTTTATCAGGAAACATTATAATTAAGTAAACTTAGGTCTCTAGAGTGATTTGTGGAGCCAAAATTCTAGAGAAAGAGAGAGCTAGAATTCTAGAGAGAGTGAGAGATAGAATTTCAAATTTGTTGATTTTTTGTTGGAGTGCCGGCATGGTGGAGGCGGACCGCTGGCTATCATCGACTGCAAAACCTTTTTCATCGGTTCCAACTTCGACTATCTATAACAATAATTGTAATCGCAATAACAGTCCTAAGGATCGCATTCTTTAGGCAGATTTCAAGGTTCATCAAGATTCATTCAAATAGTGACCATTATTAATTAAAGAAGGATTTTGTACTAAGAATCCTCAGGTAGTTCCAATTAAAGGCAAGGGCAAGAATGTGGTAAGTTTTATCCAGCCAGATATTATCAATAATCAAATAAATGTTTCATCAGGTCTTATTTCTTCCAATTTTGAACATGGTTCCTCATCTTCTTTGGGTTTAAATTTAAAAGTTAACAGATTTTTTAGTGGTTCATCTGTGAATGGAAAAAAGGATGTTGTTTTTAATAGTAATCTAGAAAAACAATTTGAAATCATTTCAGGTGAGAATGTTGATAATAGTTCTAGTTTTCCTACTTTGAATTTGGAGAAGATGGTTAAACATGTTGAGGGAATTATGAATATTGGTTCTCATTGTGAATCTTTTGATAATGCTTGGTATAAATTGTCTCATGTATTGATCTGAATTTTGTATCCCCTGAAATGACTGCAGATGGGGTCGCTATAAAACTTAATTCTGCTAAGGATTGTGCCAACATTCATGTGTTAAGAAACTCCTTGGAGATTAAAGTTTTAGGAAGTAATATTCCTTTTCTTGTTTGTAGCATTGAGTTGAGACGTCAATGGAGTAGATTTGGAGGATTCCACTTAACCTCTTTGGGATTAAACTTGATTTTATGTCCTTTTTAGTCTAATGAAGCAATGGAACAAGTTCTAAAAGGTGGTCCTTGGTATGTGGGAGGATTTATAATTGGTATAGACAAATGGACACCATCTTTTTCACCACAATCTATGAAAGGTTTATCTTCTCTAGTCTAGATTTGATTCCCTCATCTTCCATTACAATATTGGGATGAAACAAATATTTCAAACATTGCTTCAAAAGTTGGTAGTCCTATTTTCTTAGATGGTAACATGTTCAAGTGGGGGAGAAGGGAATTCTCCTGAGTTTGTGTTCGTATCCACTTGGATGCTAAATTATCAGTTGGAATATGGGGGGAAAGGTTGAATGGTCAATTTTTTCAAAAAATTGAATATGAGAAGATATAATTATTTTGTTATAATTATGGGAAGATTGGGAATAAGAAGGAATTATGTACTGAATTGAAGAGCAGTGGTGGAGATGGCTCTTCAATGGAGGATATTAATAATTATTTTCCTAATTCTAGAAGGACGGACGAGAAGAATATCAAAGAAGGGAATGGGAATTTTTAGAAATTGGATTATGGGCCTTGGATCCATGTTAAATTTCCTTCAAACAAATGGAAATAAAGAAGAAGTAATTTTAATTTAGGAAAATTGAAAAACAATATAGAAGCTGGAGTTATAAAGGATAATGCAGTTAACAACTCTGTTAAAAAAAGTAGTGTTGATTACAAGAAGGAGATAGAGAATACTATTTCTATTTTTAAGAATTCTTCTGTTAAGGATGTTGGAAATGGGGGTATTAATTGTAATAAATCCATTGCATCAATTGAGTCCTTGTTACAAAATAAAAAAATTTAACATTTTATCATATTTTATTGAAGATCATGGTAGTACTAGGAATGAAGGTTCAGTGCTGGAAGGTGATTTCCCTAATAATTTGGAGTCAATCCATGAAGAAGATATTGTTCCTGAAATTCATGAAGGTAGAACTGGTCCTGATGGTGATATAAAGAAATTGATTCTCAGAAGTTCTCAGCCTATTATTCCTGAAGAATATTCTGATGTTGTTAGTCAAATGCAATCTGGAGCTGATATGGGTGCTATAAATGGGGGTGTTCAGCCTGAACAATCTTTTCAAATAGAGGTTAAACTGGGTGTTGGAGGTTCTCAAGTAACGGAAGCTAGTTTTCAAAATGTTGGTCTAGGTTCCAACATGGCAAGGAATTTATTATCTAAAGATACTTTGAAGAAGAATTCTGCATTGAAGAGGAGCCAGAAATCTATCAATGTAGGGGATGATAATATTGGTTCTGTATGTATTAAACAAAAGCTCAATAAAGAAGTGAAATCCTTAGGTCCCATTGAAGGGATTCCTAGGAAAAGAAAAGGTGAGGGGGGATTAAATGGATCCAAATATCCTTTGATTCATTAAACGTCTTCTATTATTTTTTGGAATTATAGAGGATCTAAAAAGGAGGCTTTTCTATATCTTAAAGAACTTTTTCGGGACAATAAGGTGGTTTTTGTTGGGTTAATAGAAACTAAACTATCTTGTATTGATAAGAGGGAGGTCAATAGGATCATTGGTGTAGAGTGGGATTTTTTTCATCATCCTACTAAAGGTACTTTGAGTGGTGTTCTTATGCTTTGGAAGAGAAATAAAGTTTAGTTCACTGTTGTGGAGAATTCTCCTCAATTTATTTTTGGAGTCATCCAAATTCCTAATTTGGGTAATTGGAATGTGATTACGGTGTATGGGAATAAGGATTTACATGTGAGAAGGACTTTATGGGAAAGTCTTGAGAGGCTTATATATAGTGATATCCCACCTATTGTGGGAGGGGATTTTAATTGTATCCTTTCTAAAGAGGATAGAAGAGGTGGGAAAAGATTTATATTTTCCCACGGACCTTAGGAGATGAGAGCTTTTATGGCGAACAATGATTTTCATGATGTAGGTGTGTTGTGGCCCAAATTTACTTGGTGTAACAATAAGGAGGGTGCTTCAAGAATCTTGGAAAGGCTGAACAATTGTTTGTTGAATTCAGGTGCATTACAAAGGATTCCTTTGGCTATGATTAGGCATCTTGCAAGAGTGGCATCTGATAACAGTCCTATTATGTTCAAGTTCAATGAGAGTTATTGTCCAAGGCAAAAAATGATCAGATATGAAGATACATGGAAATCTTACCATGTGGCATGGAACATTGTGATGAAATCTTGGAGGAAATCCTTTCTTCGTAATGAAGAAGAGCTTTTACAAAGGAAAATGAAAAGGACCTTAAAGGCACTTTACTATTGGAACAAAAATAAGTTGAAGAATTTAACCTCTCTCAAAGAGGAATTAAAAATCAAAATCATGGAGCTATAAATGAAAGAAAGTATTAATGGAGGACTTATTCCAGAAGAGATGTTGCTTCTATGCAAATTTGTTAAAGAATTGAATAGTACATTGGCTCAGTTGGCAACTTGGTGGAACCAACGAGCAAAGGCAAGGTGATTGTAGGAAGGAGATACAAATTCCAAATTCTTTCAAGATCATGCTTCTACAAAAAGGAATGAAAATTGGATAAAGCAAGTTAAAGATGAATGTGATGTTCTTGTGGATGATCAAGAACAAATTGATTCTGTGTTTACCAACTTTTTCAAGCAGAAGTGGCAAAACAGGAAATGCAAGTTGGATGATTGGCCTACATTGAACGAAGAGCAAAAAATTGATAATACAATAAAAGAATTGTTGGATGCTAATTTTAGCTAAGATGAATTTAGTACAGCGATTCATCATTTGCGTAATAATAAATCTCTTGAGGCGGATGGTATTACAGCTTCTGTCCTCAAATTTTTTGGGAAATTGTTAAAGAAGAGACATAGGAAGCTATATAACATTTTTTTTAAATCGGGTGGGATGCATGATGAATGGAAAGATATACTTGTTGTATTAGTGACGAAATGTATAAATCAAGTATATCCTTTAAGCTTTAGACCTATAAGTCTTTGTTAAACCATTTGTAAAATGCCAGCTAGATTGATTCTAAATAGATAGAAGGTTGTCTCCCAAAAATTGTAACTAAAGAATAAGTTGATTTTGTGCCAGGAAGATCAATGTCTGACCACTATCTTTTGGCTCAAGAAATGTTTCATATGTTCAGATGTTCAAATAAAAAATGGAACTTATGGCGGTCAAGTTGCATATAGAGCAAGCTTATGATAACATGTGTTGGCCAACGTTAGCTAAAGCTCTTAATTGGTATGGTTTTCCTTCCAAATTCTTTAATCTTATTATAGCATGTGTGTAAGAGGACTAGTTTTCTATTCTTATTAATGGAAGGATGTCTAGCTAGATCGAGGCTAATAGTGGATCTAGATAAGGATGTTCCTTGTCTCCCTATCTCTTCATTTTGTGTTCTCAATTATTGTAAAATGTTATTCAACAGAGAGGAGTGGACTTGGGGATTAAACTTTCTCCTCATGTAGAAAGTGTTGCAAATCTAATTTCAAATAGTGCAGTTTTGAAGATGACAAACATGTTTGTATTCTGTTTTGCTTGGCTAACCCATTTCAGGTACAAAAGATCAAAATCAACTCAAGCCAACTCAAGATCGGGTCCAAGTGTGTTTAAATATACTATTTTCTTTTTCTTGAGTTAATTGTAATGTAGCTAAGTAACCTTGCACACACACACTCAGAGGGAGAGCTTGAGTGGATTAGAGTTTCTATTCAATTTTTGTTCAGATCATCCTGGATGATATTCACATCGTCCTGGACGATCAAGTGAAAATAGAAACCCTAATTAGGGTGACCTAGTTAAGTGTGTCTGATTAAGCCGATCGTCCTGGATGATACATTCATCGTATGGGACGATAGGCTCAAAATAGAAATTTTCAGTCGCCAAATCAAGTTAGGCAAGTTTTATTTTTAGAAATTTGATCTGATCATCCCGGACGATATGTGTATCATCCTGGACGATCCAGTATAATCATGTCTAAATTAGTCTAGTGATTAAGAAAAGTAATTAATATTTAATTGATATGATCACATCATCTGGGATGATCGTAAGATTATCCAGGACGATCATGATCGTCCAGTGTGTTTCAGCTGTACGTCCAGAGCACTGCTCAGGATGATTTTGGCACTTTTTATTCTAATCATACAGGATGATATCCGTATCAGCCTAGATGATCAAGTCATTTTTGGATCATCCAGCATAAGTTCCTCTGAACAACCAGAGCGGTCTTCTGAAAAAAATTCCTGAATTTACACTAATCGTTCCAGACGAACGCAGAATCGTACGGGATGATCTGATCAACTTTTTCTACTGATCGTTTAGAAGAGCCTGATCATCCAGGATGAAATAGCTGATTTTGAACTAATCATACAGGATGATATTTTGATCGTCCTGAATGATATAGGCTGACCAGTTGAGATTTAGGGAAAATTTTGAGCCCTCCTATAAAAGATCTTTTTCTTCTAACAAGAAAAATCTTTTGCCACTTTCCTTTACAGAGAAACCCTAGAGAGAGAGGATCTTGTGAGGGAGAGTTTGTGAGGGATTCACAAAGATTGCTCCAAGCAAGGATCAGAGTCATCTTCTCCACTTATCGTCTCTCGTCTTGTAGGTGTTCTTTGTGGGAGGATCATTCGCAAGAAGATCCGGGTTCTCTACCCGCTTCAGGAGGAAGCAAAAGGAGTTCAGGTTGTCTGCCTGCTTCAGAAAGAAGCGAAAGGAGTCCGAGGTTCTCTGCCTGCTTCAAGAGGAAGCGAAAGGAGGTTAGGTTCTCTGCCTCACCGTGTCGGTGGAAAGGAGTTTTTGTACAGGCTTCTCCATCTTGCTGTGGGAGCAGAAGGAGAGTCACCTTGAGTTAGTGCAATACCCGAAGGGGAGGCTCCGGGGAGTGGACGTAGATCAAGTTGACAGAACCACTATAAAATCTGGTGCATTATTTGTGATTATTTTTTGCACTTTAGTTTTTTATAATTATCTGCTTGGGTGAAATCTGTGGTTGATCTTTTCGTGTATGTGTGTACTTGTTTCCGCTACAAATCATCGAAAATATTTTTCCTGTTGCTCTTGAATTTTTAAGTAACCAATTCACCCCCCCCCCCTCTTGGTTAGCCTCGGGACTAGTTCATCAGGGCTTAACATCCCTATCGAACTTTTAAGTGGTATCAAAGTGGGATTCAAAAATTTAAGTTTAAAAACTTTTGAATTTGATCCATGGCTAACTTTGGTAATCATAATACTGCTGAAGGTTATTCAATTACACGACCACCATTATTTGATAACATACCTTTTGATTTTTGGAAAACTCGCTTGTGCACTTTTCTTCAATCAATTAATTATCGCATGTGGATGCTTGTTAAGGATGGCTATGAGCCACCTTTTAGAATGATTAACAATGTTAAAACTGAACTGCCTTTCACTGATTAGACTTTTGATGATCGTGACTTAGCCCAACTGAATGCCAAATATTTAAACTATTTCATGTGCCTTAAAATCTGAGGATTACATGCGTGTTTCTACGTGTACAACTGGCAAAGAAATTTGGGGTAGATTCTGCATCACTTATGAAGGTACAACTGAAGTTAAATAGTCTAGGCTAAACATATTACTTCATGACTATGAACTTTTTTGCATGAAACCTACTGAATCTATTTCTGAAATGTATATAAGGTTCACTCAAATTGTCACTTCTTTGCATGCCTTAAGAAGAGAACTTACAAACTACGAAAGAGTGAACAAAATTCTTAGATGTTTGCCTTCTTTGTATGATGTTAAGATAACTACAATCACTTAATCTAAAGATTTGAATACTTACTCTATTGATAGCTTACTTGGATCACTCATTGCTTACGATCAAGGGGTGAACCAAAGGCAGCTTGATGCAGGTGAATAGAAGAAGGAGAAAACAGTGGCACTGAAGGCCAACGATAGTGATACTAGTACTTCTGGGTCTGATAGCAATGACGTTGCCTTAATCACTAGGCAATTCAAAAGCTTTCTAAGGAAGAAACACAAGAACTTTAAGAAGTGGAACAAGGGTAAGTCCAGCAAGAATTTTAAAGGTTCATCCGACACTATTTGTTTTGAATGCAGGAAACCTAAACACATTAAGGCTGATTGTCCTACACTTAAAGCTCACCCAAGCAAGGAGAAGGGTGAGGAGAAAAACAAGTTTAGGAAGGATAAGAAGCAGATTCAAAAGGCGCTCTGGGCAGATTCTGCATCTGACTCCTCTAAGACTGAAGCTGAGGAGGAGACTACAAATTTATGTCTGATGGTTAATGATCATCCTAAACAGTCTGATCAAGAAGAGGTATGTGAGTTTACTTACAAGTAATTATTTGAAGTGTCTGAAAAAATTCATACATCGTATAGGAAGCTTAAGAAAACACATGCAAGCCTGAAACTAGAATTTTTGAATTTACAAAAAGAGCATGATTCTATAGTTAAAGATCATTCCACACTTGATAGCAATCATATGTCTCTACTTGATGAATTTTATGAGCTGAACAAAAAGCATTCTGATTTAATCATTAAACATGATTTACTTAAAACCTCACTTGTTGATTTAGAGAAAGCTTTCAAAGAATTAGACAATCTGGCATGTGAAGTGGAGAGTAGTAATGGAGCTTTGAAATTTAACATTGCATGTCTTAATAAGGAGAATGAATTTCTAAAAGTTAAAATCAGTGCTTTTGAGAAAAATGAAACACCTCCTACTTTTACACAGTTTTATACACCTCCACCTTTTGAAGAATTTGTTTCAAAATCATCAAAGCATGTTTCACACAAACCTAGGAAGAGGCACTATCACCCATATAGATTAAGTAACCCTTTTCCTGGTGTTAGAAGTTTTTTCTTGTGGCATGTTAGGACATGTCTCTCACACCTGCACAGTTCATCATAGTACATATTGGGTGTGGAGGCCCAAATTACCTGTTTCACAGCACAGTACACATGCATTACATTCTTCTTTTCATAAGAAGGAACCCAAATCTGTTTATGTTCCTAAATCTGATGTTTGATGATTTTATTGGTGTGCTCTCACACAAGACCTCATGACAGCATGTGGTACCTGGACAACGGATGTTCAAGACATATAACTGGAGATACAAATCAGTTCATTTTGCTGGAGGCCAGCGCTGGAGGCAAGGTTACACTTGGAGATAACACCACCAGAAGGGTGGTAGGCTCAGATATAATTGGTGATTCAAAGAATTTTATGATTGACAATATTTTACTTGTAGATAGATTGAAACACAACCTACTGAGCATTAGTCAGCTCTGTGACAAAGGATACAACATCAAATTCCAGACCACTTACTGCATTATAAGCTTAAATAATCAAATTATTTTACAGGAACAAAGGATCAATAATGTGTATATGCTGGATGTAAGTTGCTTTAAAGCTGATGTTTCAATTTGCTTAAAAACTACTACTGATGAGTCTTGGTTGTGGCATAGGAGATTGTATCATGCTAGTATAAAAATCCTTAGGAGAGTCACCCAAAAGGACTTAGTTAGAGGTGTCCCCAAGCTTAAGTTCACTAAGGACCACCTGTGTGATGCCTGTCAATTAGGGAAGCAAGTGCAGTCTTCCTTTCACTCTGTTAGGGACATCAGCACCTCTAGACCTTTAGAAGTCCTTCACATGGATCTCTTTGGACCGATTAGCACTGCCAGCTTAAGGGGGAAAATCTATGGTTTTGTGATTGTTGATGATTACTCGAGGTTCACTTAGATTAAATTTCTGTCACATAAATCTGAGTCATTTAATGAATTTAAGTCCTTCTCCACTTGGATTCAGAGGAAGTTAGGTTGTGAGATCTTAACTATTCATAGTGATCATGGTGGAGAGTTTGAAAATGTGAAGTTCAGAAGTTTCTATAAGGAGCAAGGGATTAGTCATAATTTTTCAGCTCTTAGGACCCCCAGCAGAATGGGTTAAGTAAAAGGAAGAACAGGACCTTAGTGGAAGCTGCTAGAGCTATGCTTGCTGAGTATTCTCTTCCAAAATACTTTTGGGCTGAAGCGGTGAACACTGCCTGTTATGTGCTAATAGGGTGAATGTTAGATCCAATCTGAACAAGATACCTTATGAGATCATTAAGGGTAGAACTCCAAACTTGTCCCACCTCCAAGTCTTTGGCTATAAAGTTTTCATTCTGAACAACAGAAAATCATCCTTAGGAAAGTTTGACCCCAAATCTGATGAAGGAGTATTCTTAGGCTATTCGAGTGTGGGAAAATCCTTTATGGTGTTTAATAAGAGGACTTTGGTGGTGGAAGAGACAACTCATGTGGTGTTTGATGAATCTGATCCTAAGGTGACTAAGTTGAGGAAGAAGAAGAGGTAGGGGAGATTACCCAAGGGGTTAAAAATGAAAATCTGGAGGAAAGGGTAGAACCTCAAACCACCTTGCCTAGAGATTTGAGATATTCTTTGAGTCATCCTAAAGAAATGATCTTAGGAGACCCTTCTAAAGGTGTTAGGACTAGGCATGGACTTAGGAAGGAAGTAAACCACTCTGCCTTTATCTCAATGATTGAACCCACCAACATCAATCAAGCCCTTTCTGATGAGTTTTGGATCTTAGCTATACAAGAGGAATTGAATCAATTTGTAAGGAACAATGTTTAGGAACTAGTAGAAAGACTTAGAAATCAAAGTATAGTGGGAACCAAGTGGGTCTTTACGAATAAGATGAATGATTCTAGTGTTGTGGTTAGGAATAAGGCAAGATTGGTGGCTAAGGGGTATAATCAGATTGAAGGGATTGATTTTGAGGAGACCTTTACCCCTGTAGCTAGATTGGAAGATATTAGGGTGCTACTAGCCTTTGCCTGTTATAAGAGATTTAAGCTGTTTTAAATGGATGTCAAGAGTGCCTTTTTAAATGGGGTAATAAAAGAGGATATTTTTGTAGAACAACCCCCAGGTTTTGAGAGTTCACATTATCCAAATCATATTTACAAATTAAAAAAGGCCTTATATGGATTTAAACAGGCACCTAGAGCTTGGTATGAGAGGCTTAGCACATTCCTGTTAGAAAGAGAGTTTGGTAAGGGGAGCGTAGACACCACCCATTTTCTGAGGAGAGTAGGGGATGACTTACTCATTGTCTAGATCTATGTTGATGATATAATTTTTGGATCTTTTAATAAACATTTATGTGATGGGTTTTCTAAAATAATGAGTAAGGAGTTTGAGATGAGTATGATGGGAGAGTTGTCTTACTTTTTGGGGTTTAGCATAAGGCAAATAGATGATGGAACCTTTCTCAATCAATCTAAATACACTAAGAATATTTTGAAGAAATATGAAATGGATAAAGCCAAGCCAATCAACACTCCCATGAGCTCCTCTATTCAGTTTGATAAGGATTCAAGTAGAAAATCTGTTGATCAGAAGAAGTATAAAGGAATAATTGGATCACTGCTTTACCTGACTGCTAGCCAACCTGATATTATATTTAGTGTTTATCTTTGTGCTAGGTTTCAAGCTGATCCTAAAGAGTCCCACCTGACTGCTGTTAAGAGAATACTTAGATATCTTTTAGGGACCCCAAACATAAGAATCTGGTACCCTAGGCACAACACCTCTTTTGAGATTATTGGATTTTCTGTTTCTGACTTTGCAGGGTGTATGGTGGATAGAAAGAGCACTTCTAGAACTTATCAATTTATAGGACAGTCTTTAGTCTCCTAGTCTAGTAGAAAATAGAACTCAGTTGCACTTTCCACTCCTGAAGCTGAGTATATTTCCTTAGGAAGTTGTGTGGCTCAAGTTCTTTGGTTGAAGCAACAAGTCTTGGATTTAGGATTACCTGTGGACACTATTTCTATTCTGTGTGATAATACTAGTGCCATCTGCATTTCTAAGAATCCAATCCAACATTCTAGAACCAAACACATTAATATAAGGCATCACTTCATTAGAGACCATGTTACAAAAGGGGACATTGAGCAACATCATGTAGCAACTAAAAATCAGCTGGCTAACATATTTACTAAACCGCTGGCCTTTGACTCATTAAGCATTTTGAGGACCAAATTAGGTATGATTGACATAAATGCTTGATTCTGATGACTAATAATTTCTGATTTGTATGTTTTTCATGATGTTTTAGTTAGTTAGCTATTTAATTTGATTATCTGCTTTCTGTTGTTTTTATTTTTCTGTTGATTTCTATTTTAGCTTAGGTGTCAGTTTGACTTGAGTAATTATTTTGATGTGATTTTCTACCTATTTTTATTTACTTGTTCATCTCTTTTATTTACTATTTTATCTCTTTCAAAATCAAATCACTGCTCACTACTGCTGATAAACTGGATTTCTGACTGAGAGTTTTGCCTTGTTTTTACTTGGAAGCTGGTAAACAGTGATTGATTCCACTGGATCTGTTAAAGGGAAGAAATATTGATGATTATTTTTCTTCCTCTAACTCCTTTACTGGTGTATTATTTCTTTTAGATAAATATCTTCTTCAAAATTAAAAAATTTGTTTTTGAAATAGAGATTTATTTTATCTTCCTATAGTAATCTACCTTATATAAATAGTATTTTCAAAGTCTTGAGTCATTGTTATGATTTTCTGAACCAAGTGATTACATTTATCATACGATGTATGGCTTTTATTTTGTGAATTACTCTTCCTTATTGTAGAGAGTGAGTTTTGTCATCTTTTATATCTGGAAGATAATTTCACAGCTGAGACTCTTTAACGATTATGAAAGAAGAAAGCTTACAAAAGATGCACAGTGCGCCAACCAAATTGAACAAGAGGCACAAAATGAGCCCAAAGCTGAAAAGATACGAAATGTAGCCAAACGAAAAGATTCACAAAGTGTATCAAAAATCAAAAGATGCACAAAGTGACAAACAAATTAAAAAAGAGGCACAAAATGAGCCCAACCAAGCTTTCTTCCCTTTCAGATCGTTAAATGCCTTAGAAAAATCCATGCGTCACTTAATATTTTCAAAAGCTTGAGTTTGAAAATCTTGATTTCTAATTTATTACTTTATAATACTATTATATCAGATATTTTTCTAGAATGCAGCTTGAAATGATCTCTTTTTTAATCCAATTTCTTTTCTTCTGAACTGGATTTTTGTTTTGAAAGTAATTTGCATCTACAAGGTGTCCAACATTTTCTAGATTTCAGCACTGTCGTCGTCTTCTTATTGGTTTTTGGATTCAAAATCAAGGGGAAACTCTGATTTACTAGAGTAGATAAAAAAAAGGAAATCATTATTTTTGTTTCTCTCGTTTCGAGTTTTATTTACCTGCTTTCGATTTTTGTTTTAGTTTTATGTTTTGTGCGATTTTCTATTTGTACTGTTGTCTCTGTTCCTCCTCCTTTTTGTGATGTCAAAAGGGGGAGTCAGTTGTAGTAGTTTTTGTTTTATGCATTGATCTTGTCTTGTGTTGTTTATTTTATTTGTAGTTATTTTCCTGTACTGTTCTAGTTTGTTCAGTGAAATTTGGAATGATATGTACTTTTCATATGGACGTTGTTTAACTCCTGGTTATTTTATTCTAAACTGCTGCACTAATATTTGTCACCATCAAAAAGGGGGAGATTGTTACAAATCTGGTTTCAAATAGTATAATTTTGACGATGATAAATATATTTGTATTCTGTTTTCCTTGGCTAACCCATTTCAGGTATAAAATATCAAAAGCAACTCAAGCCAACTCAAGATTGGGTCCAAGTGTGTCTAAATGTACTATTTTCTTTTTCTTGAGTCAATTATAATATAACTGATCCTTTAGCTAAGTAACCTTGCACACACACTCAGAGGGAGAGCTTGAGTGGATTAGAGTTTCTGTTCAATTTTTATTCACATTATCCTGGATGATATTCACATCGTCCTGGACGGTCAAGTGAAAATAGAAACCCTAATTAGGGTGACCTAGTTAAGTGTGTATGATTAAGCCGATCTCATGGATGATCCATCCATCGTATGGGATGTAGGCTAAAATCAAAAATTCTCAGCCGCCAGATCAAGTTAGGCAAGTTTTATTTTTAGAGATTTGATCTGATCATCCCAAACGATATGTCTATCGTCCTGGACAATCCAGTACAATCATGCCTAAATTAGTCTAGTGATTAAGGAAAGCAATTAATATTTAATTGATATGATCACATCATCCGGGATGATCGCAAGATCATCCAGGATGACCATGATCATCTAGTGTGTTTTAGCTGTACGTCCAGAGCAGTGCTCAAGATGATTTTGGCACTTTTGTTCCTAATCGTAGAGGACAATATTAGTATTGTCTTGGACAATCAAGTCATTTTTGGATCGTCCAGCATATGTTCCTTTAGATGACCAGAGCGGTCTTCTGGATGAAATTCCTGAATTTACACTAATTATCCTGGATGATCACAGAATCGTACGGGACGATCTGATCAACTTTTTCAACTGATCGTCCAAAAGAGCCAGATCATACAGGCTAAAATAAGTGATTTTGAACTAATCATACAGGATGATATTTCGATCGTCTTGGATGATATAGGCCGACCAGGTGAGATTTAGAGGAAATTTTGAGCCCTCCTATAAAAGATCTTTTTCTTCCAACAAGAAAAATTTTTTGCCACTTTCCTTTACAGAGAAACCCTAGAGAGAGAGTTTGGGAGAGAGAGAGAGGATCTTGTGAGGGGGATTTTGTAAGGGATTCATAAAGGTTGCTCCAAGAAAGGATCAGAGTCGTCTTCTCCATTCATCGTCTCTCGTTTTATCGGTGTTCTTTATGGGAGGATCGTTCGCAAGAAGATCTGGGTTCTCAGCCCGCTTTAGGAGGAAGTAAAAGGAGTTCAGGTTCTCTGCCTGCTTCAGGAGGATGCGAAAGGAGTCCGAGGTTCTCTACTTGCTTTAGGAGGAAACAAAAGGAGGTTAGGTTCTCTGCCTCACTTTGTCGGTGGAAAGGAGTTTTTGTACATGCTTCTCCGCCTTGCCGTGGGAGCAAAAGGAGAGTCACTTTGAGTTAGTGCAATACCCGGAGGGGAGGCTCCGGGGAGTGGATGTAACCCAAGTTGACCGAACCACTATAAAATCTGGTGTGTTCTTTCTGATTATTTTCTGCACTTTAGTTTTCTGTAATTATCTGCTTGGGTGAAATCTGTGGTTAATCTTTTCGTGTATGTGTTTACTTGTTTCTACTGTAAATCATTGAAAAGATTTTTCCTGTTGCTCTCAAATTTTTAAGTAACCAATTCACCCCCCCTCTTGGTTAGCCTCGGGACTAGTTCATCAGGGCTTAACATCCCAATCGAACTTTTAGAAAGGATATCCCATATGTTATATACTATTGATGTGCTTATGTTTTCTATGGCATCTCTTAAGTGTGTAAAAGTTATGAAGCAAATTATTAAGGAGTTTTGGGGATGGACAGGCCAGAAGGTAAACAAGAATAAATCTCAAATTCTTTTTTGAAAATATGTTGATGTGAGAAGAAAGAAAAAGATTTCAAAAACTTTTGGGCTTAGAATGCTGAAAGAAATTAATTACTTGGGTGTTAAGATTGTTTTAAGAAGGTTAGTAGCATTAGATTTTCAAAATATCATGGACCATGCATTGGAGAGGCTAAATATATGGTGTAATAAATGCTTATTATTGGCTGGGAGAATTTTGCTTATAAAATTTTCTTTATTATCACTTTCTAATTTTTTAACAACCCAGTCTCTAGTGCCTAACGGGTTGTTAAATGATTTGCATAAGCTTTGTAGAAATTTCATTTAGCATACAGATAAGGGGAGATAAGGACTGCATTATGTGGCTTGGGAGGAACTTTTTAAACCTAAGAGGTTAGGTGGATGGGGACTTAATTCAGTTGTGAATAAAACTGGTCCATTAAGGGAAGGACTAATATGGAGATTCCTTGAAAATCCCTCTTCGTTGTTCAACCATAATATTAGTTCCAAGTATGGAAGGGATGTGTGCAATGCTGAAATAAAGAGAGGTTCATCTTCTACCTAGAATATTCTATTGGATGGGGCCAAATATCTTAAACCTATCACAAGATGGAAGTTAGCTAACTGAAATAAAGTAGACATTATGAAGGATGTTTGGATACTGGATAGATCTCTTTGGAAATGGCCAACCTTTGATAATCTTAGCAATTTTCAAGATAAAAAAGTTTAGGAATTCATTGCACACAACAGAACCTAGAAGCAGCCAGAACTCCAAAAAATTTTTGATAACAATTTGATTTCTTTGATAATACAGGTTCCAATATGTTCAAAATTGGAGGAAGATTGAAAAATGTTGATTTATCAACATACTGGGAGATCAATTATAGCATTAGCTTATGAAGAATCAATGGGAAATGAGATGGATGACGAGGTGAATGATTTTATAAAATGGATCAGTAAAGTGAAATTCTAACCAAATGTTATGATGTTCTGGTAGAGACTTAGTAAGAATGCACTTCCTACTAATGAGTTTTTTAGATATAGAAAGCTCTAACATATAAATACTTGTGCAAGAGGTTACAATAAATTAGAGAACCCTGAACATATTGTTATTACATGTATATACTTAGTGGAGATTCTTATTAAACTTAGAAAATGGGGATGAAAAGTTCCTATTTTATATTCTTTCAATAACTACATGATGGAGATGAAAAGAATTTCAAAGTTCAATCAGAATATTGTTAGATTATACTGTACATTTGTCTTCTTCTCATGGAAATCACAAAATGATGTGAAACATGGAGTACCGACACCTTCTATTGATTTTTCTACAGCAAAAGTTATCTCAAATGCTTTGTACCCATTTTATGATCCAATTCTAGTTGACTGGGATACTAATCTCCGGTTGGAGTCTGGAAAAGTTTGGCATCCCCCACCACTAGATTAGATCAAAATCAATGTTGATGCATCCATCATGGAATCAAATAATGCAGGTGTTGTAGGAGTTATTAGGGATCATAAAGGGAGGTTTATTTTTGCATATGGTAAATAGCTTTATCATTAGGACATTTACCAATTGGGATTGGAGGTCAGCAAGTTAATTAGAGAACACCTCCAAGAGTGGATGTTTCAATGTAAGGGACTTGTTATTAAAGGAGATAATATCAATATTATCAACATGCTTCACGATTCAATGAGGACTTCAAATTTCCAGCAAGATATGGTTTGGAATAAAAAGTTCTTCTTCTTAATGATTTCAATGATAGAGTTTTCCATCATGTATCTAGAGAGGAAAGAAGGTGGCTGATTTTTCTGCCATATTTGTTCTTTTGTTTGGGACAATTTTGTTTCTAGTTCCATTCCTTCTTCTTTATTTAACTTGTTAAAAAAAGAACGTGATAGTTGTGGTTCTTTTAGTAGGTTGTAATAAGTTTATTAATGCAATGTTGTAATCTTCAAAAAAAAAAAGTAAACTCGGGTGAAAAGCATAACATTCTGGGAATTTCTGAGGATTTGGTTTTCATTGTTATACTCCTTAAATAAAAGAGTTTTGAGTAAAGGGTGGAATCCCACTTAAGGAAAAAGGGTAGGAATTTTATGTAGAAACTTCATTGTTAAGCAAGCTCAAGCTAGAGATGTGTGACCCCCCATAAAGTTTTAGGATTTAGAGGTTTTGAATGTGAAACAACATAAATAAAAAGTTTTTGGTATGAGGTGTAACCCCACATACGGTGAAAGGGTTAGAATTTTATAAGGAAACTTCATAGTTATGCAAGCTTGGTTGTGGGATGGCTGACCCTCGAGATGTTTCAAATTTTAAGATTTTGAATATGAAATACCTTAAATAAAAAAAGTTTTGAGTATGGGGTACAACACTACATAAGGAGAAAGGGTTGAAATTTTTTTAGGAAACTTTATAGTTAACCAAGATCAAGAGATAAATGGGTGACGTCCTGGGAAGTTTTAAGTTATAGGGTTTGGAATGTGAAACTCCTTTAAAAAAAAGTTTTGAGTATGGGGTGAAACCCCACTTAATTTGAAAGGCTTGGAATTTTATGAGGAAACTTCATAGTTAAGCGAGCTCGGGTAAGGGAGGGGTGAGGACCTAGGAAGTATTAGGGTTTAAAGTTATGAATATGAAAATCCATAAATAAAAGTGTTTTGATTATCAAGGTAACCCCTATTTAAGAGAAAGGGTTGGAATTTTATAAGGAAATGTCATAGTTATGCAAGTTAGGGTGATGGATCAGTGACCTCCTAAAAGTTTCATGGTATAGGGTTTGAATGTGAATCTCATTAAGTTAAAAAGTTTTGAGTTTAGGGTGTAACACCACTTAAGGAGAAATGATTGAAATTTTATGAGGAAACTTCATAATAAAGCAAACTAGGGTGAGGGCTCAGGGACCTAATAGGAATTTTTGTGGTGTAAGTTTTCGAATGTGAAACATTTTAAATAAAATATTTTTGAGTATAAGGTGAACCCCACTTCAGGAGAAAAAGGTTAGATTTTTATAAGGAAACTTTATAGTTAAGCAAGCTCAAATGAGGGATGGGAGACCTCCTTGGATGTTTTGGGGTTTAGAGTTTTTAATGTGAAACTTCTTTAAAAAAAAAAGCTTTTTGTGTATGAGAAGTAACCCCCACTAAGGAGAAAGGGTTAGAACTTTATTAGAAAACTTCATAGTTAAGAAAGGCAGGGTAAGGGATTGGAGACATCCTTAGAAATTTTGTGGTTTAAGGTTTTGAATGTGAAACTGCTTTAATAATAGTTTTGAGTATGAGGTAAAAAACCATGTTAGGAGAAAAGGATAGAATTTTGTGAGGAAACTTCATAGTAAAGCATGATTTTATGAGGGATGGCTAACCCTTAGGATGTTTCAGAGTATAAAATTTTGAATGTCAAACACCTTAAATAAAAAAGGCTTTGAGTATGGGGTGTAACCCTATATAAGAATAAATGGCTAGAATTTTATAATGAAGCTTCATTGTTAAGAAAGCTTGGGCGATAAATGGGCAACCTCATGGAAATTTTTGGGGTATATAGTTTTGAATGTGAAACTCTTAAAATAATAAAGTTTTGTGTGTGGGGTTTAGCCACACTTGAATTAAAAGGTTTGGAATTTTATGAGGAAACTTCATTATTAAGCAACCTTGGATGAGGGATGGGTGATCTCCTAGAAAGTTTAGGGTTTAAGATTTTGAATGTGAAAATTCTTACATAAAAAAAATTTCAGTATGGGGAGTAACCCCACTTCAAGAGAAAGGGTTGCAATTTTTTGAGGAAGCTTCATATTTAAGCAAGAAAAGGTGAGGGATCGGTGCCCTCCTAAAAAGTTTCAGGGTTTGTGTTGGAATGTAAAAGTCCTTAAATAAAAAGTTTGAGTATGGGGTGTAGCCCCTCTTTAAAAGAAAGGGTTAGAATTTTATGATGAAACTTTATTGTAAAGTAAGCTTGGGTAAGGGATGCTAGACCCTTAGACTGTTTAAGGTTTTGAATGTGAAGCTTCTTCAATATAAAAAGTTTTTAGTATTGGGTGTAATTCCTCATAAAGCGAAAGTGTTGGATTTTTATGTGGAAACTTCATTGTTAAGAAAGTTGCAGTGATAAATGGGTGACTTCATGGGAAATTTTGGGTATCAAGTTTTGAATGTGAAACTACTTAAATTTAAAAGTTTTGAGTATGAAGTGTAACCCCACTAAAGTTGAAAGGCTTGGAATTTTTTAAGGAAACCTTATCATTAAGCAAGATCAGGTGAAGGATGAGTGACCTCCTGATAAGATTTACGGTTTAGGGTTTTGAATGTTAAACTCTTTAAATAAAAAAGTTTTGAGTATGTGGTGTAAACCCACAAAAGTTTGGAGCGTTGGAATTTTATAAGAAAATTTCATAGTTAAGCAAGCTAGGTTGAGGGATCGGTGACCTAATTTCTGGCTATAAGGTTTGAATGTGTAACCCCTTAAATAAAAAGGTTTTATGAATGGGGTCTATCCCCACTTAAAGATAAAGTGTTGGAATTTTTTGAGGAAACATCATAGTTAAGAAATCTTGGTTTAGGGATGCGTGACATTCAAGGAATATTTTGGGATTGGGTTTTCAATGTGAAACACTTTAATAAAAAAAGTTTTTAGTATGGGGTGTAACACCACTTAAGGGGTAAGTGCTAGAATAAAATGAGGAAACTTCATTGTTAAGTAAGGTCAGGTATTAGATTAGAGACCTCTTAGAAAAGATTTGAGGTTTAGGATTTTGAATGTTAAACACCTTATGTAAAAAAGTTTTTGAGTATGGTGTGTAAGCCCACTTGAGAAAAGAATTGTTTGATTTTTAAGTGGAAATTTTTGTCCTAAGAGTAAGAATAGCTAGTGATTTTTAAAAACTTCATAGTTAACTAAGCCTGGGTAGGGGATGGATGACCTCATGGAAAGTTTTGGGGTTTAGAGTTTCAAACATGAAACACCATTAAATAAAAAACTTTTGAGTATGGGGTGTAACCCTACTTAACGAGAAAGGGTTAGAATATTATGAAGGAACTTCTTAGTTAAGCAAGCTAGGGTGAGGGATCGGTGACCTCATTAAAAGCTTCAAAATTTAGGGTTTAAAAGTAAACCTCCCTAAATAAAAATGTATTGAGTAAGGGGGGTAACCCCACTTAAGGTAAAAGGGTTGGGATTTTATATGGAAACTTCATAGTTAAGCAAACTCGGGTAGGGATGCATGACAATCTAAAAATTTTTGAGGATTCGATTTTGATTGTTAAACTTCTTAAATAAAAAAGTTTTAAGTATGGGGTATAACCCTACCTAAGGAGAAATAGTTTGAATTTTATGAGGAAACTTCATTATTATGCATGCTCGGGTGTGGAATCTACGACCTTTCAAAAAATTTCATGGTTTAATATTTTTAATTTGAAACTCCTTAAATAAAAAAGTTTTTTAGTATGGGGTGCAACACCACTTAAGGAAAAAGGGTAGGAATTTCTTGTTAAAAATGTATAATTAAGCAAGCTTGCGTAAGGGATGGGTGACCTTTTAGAAAGTTATAAGGTTTAGGGTTTTGATTGAGAAACTTCTTAAATAAGAAGTTTTTAGTATGAGGTGTAACTCCACTTAACTAGAAGTTTAGGAGGAAGATTCATAGTTAAGAAAGCATTGGTAAAAAATGGCTTATTCTCAGGATGTTTTAGGGTTTAATGTTTTAAATGTGAAATATCTTGAATAAAAAAAGTTTTGAGTATGGGGTATAACCCTACAATAGAGAAAGTCTTAGAATTTTATGAGGAAACTTCATAGTTAAGCATGCTAGGGTGAGGGATGGTTGACCTCCAAGGAAATTTGTGGATTTAGGGTTTTGAATGTGAAATTTCCTAAATAAAGAAGTTTTCAGTGTGGAGTGGAACCCCACATCAAGAGAAAGGGTTAGAATTTTTGGGGAAAATTTATAGTTAAGCAAGCTAGGGTGAGCGATTAGTGACATCCTAAAAAGTTTTAGGGTTTAGGGTTTGAATGTGAAACTCCTTAAATAAAAAAAGTTTTGAGTATGGGTTGCAATTCCACTTAAGGAGAATGGGTTGAATTTTTTAGGAAATATTATAGTTAACTAAACTTGGGAGAAAAGCATAACATTCTGGGAATTTTTGAGGATTTGGTTTTCATTGTTGTACCCCTTAAATAAAAACCTTTTGAGTAAAGGGTGCAATCGCACTTAAGGAAAAAGGGTAGGAATTATATGTAGATACTTCATAGTTTAGAAAGCTCAAGTAATAGATGTGTGACATCCTATAAAGTTTTAGGATTTAGAGGTTTTAAATGTAAAACTGCATAAATAAAATGGTTTTGGTATGAGGTTTAACCCCACTTAAGGTGAAAGGGCTAGAATTTAATGAGGAAACTTAATAGTTATGAAAGCTTGGGTGTGGGATGGCTGACCCTCGAGATGTTTCAAATTTTAAGGTTTTGAATATGAAATACCTTAAATAAAAATGTTTTTGAGTATGTGGTACAACACTACATAAGGAGAAAGGGTTAATTTTTTTTTAGGAAACTTAATAGATAACCAAGATCGGTTGATAAATGGGTGACCTCATGGGAAGTTTTGAGGTATAGGGTTTTGAATGTGAAACTCCTTTAAAAAAATAGAAAGTTTTCAGTATAGGGTGTAACCCCACTTAAGTTGAAAGGCTTGGAATTTTATGAGGAAACTTCATAGTTAAGCAAGTTCAGTGAAGGATGGATGAGGACCTAGGAAGTATAAGGGTTTAGAGTTATGAATATGAAACTCCATAAATAAAAGTGTTTTGATTATCAAGTGTAACCCCTCTTTCGGATAAAGGGTTGGAATTTTTTAAGGAAACATCATAGTTATGCAAGTTAGGGTGAGGGATACGTGACCTCCTGAAAAGTTTTATTGTTTAGGGTTTAAATGTGAATCTCCTTAAGTAAAAAAGATTTGAGTTTAGGGTGTTACACCACTTAAGGAGAAATGATTGAAATTTTATGAGGAAACTTTATAATTAATCAAACTAGGGTGAGGGTTCGAGGACCTTTTAGAAATTTTTGGTTTGTAAGGTTTTGAATGTGAAACTTTTTAAATAAAAATATTTTTTGAATATATAGTGCAACCCCACTTCAGGACAAAAGGGTAAAATTTTCATGAGGAAACTTTATAGTTAAGCATGCACAGGTGAGGGATGGGTGACCTTCTTATAAATTTTGGGGTTTAGGCTTTTTAATGTGAAACTTCTTAAATAAAAAAGTTTTCGTGTATGAGATGTAACCCCCACTAAGGAGAAAGGGTTAGAATTTTATTAGAAAATGTCAAAGTTAAGAAAGGTAGGTTGAGGAATTGGTGTCATCCTTAAAAATTTTGGGGTTTAAGGTTTTGAATGTGAAACGTTTTTAATAATAGTTTTGAGTGTGAGGTAAAATACCACTTTAGGAGAAAAGGATAGAATTTTGTGAGGAAACTTCATAGTTAAGCAAGATTTGATGAGGGATGACAAACTCTTAGGATGTTTCAGAGTATAAAATTTTGAACGTCAAACACCTTAAATAAAAAAGGCTTTGAGTATGTGGTGTAACCCTATATAAGGATAAATGGTTAGAATTTTATGATGAAGCTTCATTGTTAAGAAAACTTGGGTGATAAATGGGAAACCGCATGGAAAGTTTTGGGGTATTTAGTTTTGAATGTGAAACTCCTAAAAGAATAAAGTTTTGAGTGTAGGGTGTAACCACACTTGAATTAAAAGGTTTGGAATTTAATGAGGAAACTTCATAGTTAAGCAAGCTTGGGTGAGTGATGGGTGATCTAGGAAGTTTTAGGGTTTAGGGTTTTGGATGTGAAAATCCTTACAATAAAAAATTTTGAGTTTGGGTGGTAACCCCACTTCGAGAGAAAGGGTTGGAATTTTATGAGGAAGCTTAATTGTTAAGCAAGCAAAGGTGAGGGATCGGTGGCCTTTTCAAAAGTTTCAGGGTTTAGTGTTGGAATGTAAAACTCAAATAAAAAGGTTTTGAGTATGGGGTGTAGCCCCACTTTGGAAGAAAGGGTTAGATTTTTATGATAAAACTTTATTGTTTAGCAAGCTTAGGTAAGGGATGTTAGACCCTCAAAATGTTTAAGGTTTTGAATGTGAAGCCCCTTAAATAAAAAAAGATTTTAGTGTGGGGTGTAGCCCCTCATAAAGGGAAAATATTGGATTTTTATGGGGAAACTTCATAGTTAAGAATGCTGGGGTGATAAATGGCTGACTTCATGGGAAATTTTGGGTATCGAGTTTTGAATGTGAAACCACTTAAATTTGAAAGATTTGAGTATAGATTGTAAACCCACTAAAGTTGAACGGCTTGGAATTTTATAAGGAAACCTTATCGTTAAGCAAGATCAGGTGAAGGATGAGTGACCTCCTGAAAAGATTTAGGGTTTAGGGTTTTGAATGTGAAACTCCTTAAATAAAAAAGTTTTGAGTTTTGGTAGTTACCCCACTAAAGTTTAGAGGGTTAGAATTTTATGAGATAACTTCATAGTTAAGAAAGCTAGGATGAGGGATCGATGACCTCTTGAAAAATTTTTGGCTTTATGGTTTAAATGTGTAACTCCTTAATTAAAAAGGATTTTAGAATGGGGTTTAACCCCACTTAAAGATAAAGGATTTTAATTTTTTTGAGGAACTTCATAGTTAAGAAATCTTAGTTGAGGAATGCGTTACACCGAGGGAATTTTTTGGTATTGGGTTTTCAATATGAAACACTTTAAATAAAAATAGTTTTGAGTATGAGGTGTTGTACCACTTAAGGTCTAAGTGTTAGAATATAATGAGGAAACTTCATTGTTAAGCAAGGTCGGGTACTAAATTAGTGACCTCTTCGAAAAGTTTTGAGATTTAGGACTTTTAATGTTAAACTCCTTATGTAAAAAGCTTTTAAATATGGTGTGTAACCCCACTTGAGGAAAGAATTGTTTGATTTTTATGTGGAAACTTCATAGTTAAGCAAGCCTGGGAAAGGGATGGATGATCTCTTGGATAGTTTTGGGGTTTAGAGTTTTGAATGTGAAACACCTTTAAATAAAAAAGTTTTGAGTATGGGGTGTAACCCTACTTAAAGAGAAAGGGTTAGAATTTAATGACGAAATTTCATAGTTAAGCAGGCTAGGATGAGGGATCGATGACCTCTTCAAAATCGTCGGGGTTTAGGGTTTGAAAGTGAAATTCCTAAATAAAAACATTTTGAGTAAGGAGGGTAACCCCACTTGAGGAGAAAGGGTTGGGTTTTACAAGGAAACTTCATAATTAAGCAAACTCGAGTAGGGATGCATGACATTCTAGGAATTATTGAGGATTAGGTTTTGATTAATAAACTTCTTAAATAAAAAAGTTTTGAGTATGGGGTATAACCCCACCTAAGGAGAAATGGTTTGAATTTTATGAGGAAACTTCATAGTTATGTAAGCTCGGGTGTGAAATTTGTGACCTTTCAGGAAGTTTCTTGGTTTAATATTTTTAATTTGAAACTCCTAAAATAAAAAAAGTTTTTTAGTATGGGGTGCAACACCACTTAAGGAAAAAAGGGTAGGAATTTCATGTAAAAACTTTATAGTTAAGCAAGCATGCATAAGGGATGGGTGACTTTTTAGAAAGTTATAAGGTTTAGGGTTTTGAATGAGAAACATCTTAAATAAGAAGTTTTAAGTATGAGGTGTAACCCCACTTAACGTGAAAGGGTTAGAATTTTATATGGAAACTTCATAGTTAAGAAAGCATGGGTGAAATATGGCTTATACTAAAGATGTTTCAGGGTTTAAGGTTTTAAATGTGAAACACCATGAATAAAAAAGTATTGAGTATTGGGTATAACCCTACAAAGGAGAAAGGCTTGAAATATTTTAAGGAAACTTTGTAATTAAGCAAGCCTGGCTGATAAATGGGTGACCTCATGGGAATTTTAAGGGTGTAGTGTTTTGAAAGTGAAGCCCCTTAAAAAAAAGTATGTTTTGAGTATCGGGTGTAATGCCACTAAAGTTAAAAGGCTTAGAATTTTATGATGAAACTTTATAGTTATGCATGCCTTGGTGAGGGATGGTTGACCTCCTAGGAAGCTTTTGGATTTAAGGTTTTGAATGTGAAACTTCCTAAATAAAGAAGTTTTTAGTATGGGGTGTAACCCCACTTCAGGAGAAAATGTTAGAATTTTATGGAGAAAATTTATAGTTATGCAAGCTAGGGTGGGAGATTGGTGACAACCTAAAAGTTTTACGGTTTGAATGTGAAACTCCTTAAATAAAAAAAGTTTTGAGTTTGGGTTGCAATCCCACTTAAGAAGGGGTTTAAATTTTATGAGAAAACATTATAGTTAACTAAACTTGAGTAAAAAGCATAACATTCTTTGAATTTCTGAGGATTTATTTTTCATTGTTATACCCCTTAAATAAAAAGTTTTAAGTAAAGGGTGTAATCCCACTTAAGGAAAAAGGGTAGGATTTTTATGTAGAAACTTCCTAGTTAAGCAAGCTCAAGTAAGGGATGTGTGACCTCCAAGAAAGTTTTAGGATTTAGATGTTTTGAATGTGAAACTACATAAATAAAAAGTTTTCGGTATAAGGTGTAACTCCACATAAGGTGAAAGGGATAGAATTTTATGAGAAACCTTCATAGTTATGCAAGCTTGGGTACGAGATGGCTGACCCTTGAGATGTTTCAAATTTTAAGGTTTTGAATATGAAATACCATAAATAAAAAAGTTTTGAGTATGGGGTATAGCACTACATAAGGAGAAAGGGTTAAAATTTTCTTAGGAAACTTTATAGATAACCAAGATCGGGTGATAAATGGGTGACCTCATGGGAAGTTTTGAGGTATAGGGTTTTGAATGTGAAACTCCTTTAAAAAAAAGTTTTGAGTATAGGGTGTAACCCCACATAAGTTGAAAGGCTTGAAATTTTATGAGGAGACTTCATAGTTAAGCAAGCTCGAGTGAGGGATGGATGACAACCTAGGAAGTATAAGTGTTTAGAGTTATGAATATGAAACTCCATAAATAAAAGTGTTTTGATTATCAAGTGTAACCCCTCTTTAGGAGAAAGGGTTGGAATTTTATAAGGAAGCATCATAGTTATGCAAGTTAGGGTGAGAGATCAGTGATGTCCTGAAAAGTTTCTTATTTTAAGGTTTGAATGTGAATCTCCTTAAGCAAAAAAGTTTTGACTTTAGGGTGTTACACCACTTAAGGAGAAATAATTGAAATTTTATGAGGAAACTTTATAATTAAGCAAACTAGAGTGAGGGTTCATGCACCTTTTAGGTATTTTTGGGGTGTAGTGTTTTGAATGTGAAACTTTTTAAATAAAAATATTTTTGAATATATGGTGCAACCCCACTTCAGGAGAAAAGGGTTAGGTTTTCATGAGGAATCTTTATAGTTAAGCATATACGGGTGAGGGATAGGTAACTTTCGTATAGGTTTTGGGGTTTAGGGTTTTTAAAATGAAACTTCTTAAATAAAAAAGTTTTCGTGTATGAGATGCAACCCCCACTAAGGAGAAAGGGTTAGAATTTTATTAGAAAACTTCATAGTTAAGTAAGGTAGGGTGAGGGATTGGTGACATCCTTAAAAATTTTGGGGTTTAAGGTTTTGAATGTAAAGTAAAATACCACTTTAGGAGAAAAGGATAGAATTTTGTGAGGAATCTTGATAGTTAAGCAAGATTTGATGAGGGATGACTAACTCTTTTTTTTTTTTTTTTGAAGGAATTGCCAATATCATTAAAATGAAAGAAATGCTTATAACCTAATGGATTTTATCCAATCCAATACATTCCTCCTTTAACAATGCTACAAATCAAGGAGGAATATCACCACCGAAATGTCATTCCAAATAAAATTACTAAATAAAGCAAAGTAAGCACAAAGGTCAGCTAACTTATTACAAACTCTATTTGAAAAACTAAAAATAACTTGCTCAAATTCCTTAAAAAATGAGAGCTGATTATCCGACAATTGCTTTGATGTAGCCTTGACACCTTCAAAACAGCTCCGAATGGATTTGATTACATTGATGTTGTCCCCTTCAATGATTAAACCTTTAGCTTCTCCCATCCAATTTTGAATTACCCTTTCCAATGATAGGATAGCCATAAGTTCCACTTGAGCTACATCCCAATGAATACCCATAATGCCAAATGCCATCAAGAACCTTCCTTTATGATCTTTAAAAACCCCACCAATACCAGCTCTATTAGACTTTAAAAGGGAAGCATCAATATTCACTTTTATCCACTCGGGAGGAGGAGGATGCCAAGAAGTAGAAGAAAGCTGAAAAAGCTGATTAGCATCCCAGTTTGCTAAATGAATATGAGGAATGGATGATACCAAAGCTAAATACACAACATTTGTCACACTCATCGTCACACCATCTTCTTTTTGTCCATGTACAAGTTTACTCCTACTTTTCCAAGAAAGAAAAACTGCTGAGCAGTATAAATTTCCCACAAAAGGATTATTGAATGACAAGCCTTTCAACTTGTTGATACAATTAAAGAATGAAGAAGAAGTAGGCACTTGAAAGCCACATTTATTGAGACATTTAATAACAAGAATCAAGAAAGGATAAGCAGCCGCAACATGGTTCTCATCTTCAGATACACCACATCCTCTTAGGCAACAAAGTTTATCTGTGAGTCTTCTGTGATTTAAAAAAATCATAAGTAGGCACTGCTTTTTAAAACAAACACCACCAAAATAGATCCACACGGAACTGAAGTTTAAAATTTATGATCCATTTCCAATGAATCTCTTCACCGAAAAAATCAGCTATATTATCTGAAGGGATGACTAACTCTTGGGATGTTTTAGAGTATAAAATTTTGAATGTCAAACACCTTTAATAAAAAAAGGCTTTGAGTATGGGGTGTAACCCTATATAAGGATAAATGGTTAGAATTTTATGATGAAGCTTTATTATTAAGAAAGCTCGGGTGATAAATGGGGAACCCAATGGAAAGTTATGGGGTATATAGTTTTGAATGTGAAACTCCTAAAATAATAAAGTTTTGAGTGTGGGGTGCAACCACACTTGAATTAAAAGGTTTGGAATTTAATAAGGATACTTCATTGTTAAGCAAGCTTGGGTGAAGGATGGGTGACCTCCTAAGAAGTTTCACGGTTTAGGGTTTTGGATATGAAAATCCTTACATAAAAAAATTTTGAGTTTGGATAGTAACCCCACTTCGAGAGAAAGGGTTGGAATTTTATGAGGAAGCTTCATAGTTAAGCAAGCAAAAATGAGGGATCGGTGGCCTTTTGAAAAGTTTCAGGGTTTAGTGTTGGAATGTAAAACTCCTTAAATAAAAAAGTTTTGAGTATGGGGTATAACCCCACTTTAGAAGAAAGAGTTAGAATTTTATGATGAAACTTTATTATTAAGCAAGCTTGGGTAAGGGAAGTTAGACCCTCAAAATGTTTAAGGTTTTGAATGTGAAGCTCCTTAAATAAAAAAAAAGGTTTTAGCATGGGGTGTAACCCCTCACAAAGGGAAAGTGTTGGATTTTTATGGGGAAACGTTATAGTTAAGAAAGCTGGGGTGATAAATGGCTGACTTCATGGGAAATTTTGGGTATCAAGTTTTGAATGTAAAACCACTTAAATTTGAAAGTTTTGAGTATAGAGTGTAACCCCACTAAAGTTGAATGGCTTGGAATTTTATAAGGAAACTTTATCGTTAAGCAGATCAAGTGAATGATGAGTGACCTCCCAAAAAGATTTAGGTTTTAGGGTTTTGAAGGTGAAATTCCTTAAATAAAAAAGTTTTGAGTATGTGGTGTAAACCCACTAAAGTTTAAAGGGTTGGAATTTTATGAGAAAACTTCATAGCTAAGCAAGCTAGAGCGAGGGATCGGTGACCTCTTGAAAAATTTTTGGCTTTAAGGTTTGAATGTGTAACTCTTTAAATAAAAAGGTTTTTAGAATGGAGTGTAACCCCACTTAATAGTAAAGGGTTGTAATTTTTTGAGGAACTTCATAGTTAAGAAATAGTAGTTGAGGGATGCATGACATCTAGGGAATTTTTTGGGATTGGGTTTTCAATGTGAAACATTTTAAATAAAAAAAGTTTTCAGTATGCGGTGTAATACATCTTAAGGTCTAAGTGTTAGAATATAATGAGGAAACTTCATTGTTAAGTATGGTCGGGTATTAAACTAGTGACCTCTTGGAAAACTTTTGAGATTTAGGACTTTTAATGTTAAACTCCTTATGTAAAAAAGTTTTTGAGTATGGTATGTAACCCCACCCGATGAAAGAATGATTCAATTTTTATGTGGAAACTTCATAGTTAAGTAAGCCTAGGTAAGGAATGGATGATCTCTTGGAAAGTTTTGTGGTTCAGAGTTTCGAGTGTGAAATACCTTTAAATAAAAAATGTTTTGAGTATAGGGTGTAACCCTACTTAATAAGAAAGGGTTAGAATTTTATGAGGAAACTTCATAGTTAAGCAGGCTAGGTTGAGAGATCGATGACCTCTTTAAAAGCTTCAGGGTTTAGGGTTTAAAAGTGAAACTCCCTAAATAAAAACATTTTGAGTAAGGAGGGTAACCCCACTTGAGGAGAAAGGGTTGGGATTTTATAAGAAAACTTCATAGTTAAGAAAACTTGAGTAGGGATGCATGACATTCTAGGAATTATTGAGGATTAGGTTTTGATTAATAAACTTCTTAAATAAAAAAGTTTTAAGTATGGGGTATAACCCCACCTAAGGAGAAATGGTTTGAATTTTATGAGGAAACTTCATAGTTAAATAAGCTCGGGTGTGGAATCTGTGACCTTTCAGGAAGTTTCTTGGTTTAATATTTTTAATTTGAAACTCCTTAAATAAAAAAGTTTTTTAGTATGGGGTGCAACACCACTTAAGGAAAAAAGGGTAGGAATTTCATGTGAAAACTTTATAGTTAACAAGCCTGCATAAGGGATGGGTGACCTTCTAGAAAGTTATTAGGTTTAGGGTTTTGAATGAGAAACATCTTAAATAAGAAGTTTTTAGTATGAGGTGTAACCCCACTTAACGTGAAAGGGTTAGAATTTTATGAGGAAAATTCATAGTTAAGAAAGAATGGGTGAAGTATGGCTTATTCTCGACATGTTTCATGGTTTAATGTTTTAAATGTGAAACACCTTGAATAAAAAAGTTTTGAGTATGGGGTATAACCCTACAAAGGAGGAAGGCTTGAAATATTTTGAGGTAACTTTGTAATTAAGCAAGCTTGGGTGATAAATGGGTGACCTCATGGGAATTTTAAGGGTATAGTGTTTGTAAAGTGAAACCCCTTAAAAAAAAGTATGTTTTGAGTATAGGGTAATGCCACTAAAGTTAAAAGGCTTAAAATTTTATGATGAAACTTTATCATTAAGCATGCCTTGGTGAGGGATGGTTGACCTCCTAGGAAGTTTATGGATTTAGGGTTTTGAATGTGAAACTTCCTAAATAAAGAAGTTTTTAGTATGGGGTGTAACCCCACTTTAGGAGAAAGGGTTAGAATTTTATGGGGAAAATTTATAATTAAGAAATCTAGGATGGGAGATTAGGGACAACCTAAAAAGTTTTAGGGTTTGAATGTGAAACTCCTTAAATAAAAAAAGTTTTGAGTTTGGGTTGTTATCCCACTTAAGGAGAAAGGGTTTAAATTTTATGAGAAAACAATATGGTTAACTAAACTAGAGTAAAAAGCATAACATTCTTGGAATTTCTGAGGATTTAGTTTTCATTGTTATATCCCTTAAAAAAAAAGTTTTGAGTAATGGGTGTAACCCCACTTAAGGAAAAAGGGTAGGATTTTTATGTAGAAAATTCATAGTTAAGAAAGCTCAAGTAAGGGATGTGTGACCTGCCAGAAAGTTTTAGGATTTAGATGTTTTGAATGTGAAACTACATAAATAAAAAGTTTTCGGTATAAGGTGTAACCCCACGTAAGGTAAAAGGGTTAGAATTTTAAGAGAACTTCATAGTTATGCAAGCTTGGGTGCGGGATGGCTGACCCTCGAGATGTTTCAAATTTTAAAGTTTTGAATATGAAATACCTTAAAAAAAGTTGAGTATGGGGTACATCACTACATAAGGAGACAGGGTTAAAATTTTTATAGGAATCTTTAGAGATAACCAAGATCAGGTAATAAATGGTGACCTCATGGGAAGTTTTAAGGTATAGGGTTTTGAATGTGAAACTCCTTAAAAAGAATTTTGAGTATAGGGTGTAACCACACATAAGTTGAATGACTTGGAATTTTATGAGGAGACTTCATAGTTAAGAAAGCTCGAGTGAGGGATGGATGAGGACCTAGGAAGTATGAGGGTTTAGATTTTCATGAGGAAACATTATAGTTAAGCATGCTCGGGTGAGGGATGGGTGGCCTTCTTATTAGTTTTGGGGTTTAGGGTTTTTAATGTGAAACTTCTTGTTATAACTTAGTTTTCAAAACTATGTTTTTATATCATGTGAGTTTTTCATGATACCAAAATATTATTGTGTTGATTACTATATCTCCTAACATATATTGGATATTTTTTTGTGTTGTTTATGTGTACTAATATTTCAGAGAAATCATACTCCAGACTGCCAAAGACTTCAAGACAGATTAGATTAGTGCTTCTTGTAATTGAAGTCTATTTTTTTATTTTTATTTTTCTTGAGTCTGAGAGAGTGTGATTGTAATTGGGTAACTGTGCACACACACTAGGGGAGTGATTAAAAACTTAAATTTTTAAAACTAATCATATTGTACAATTTTAAATAAGGTTCATACATGAGCGTACAGACGAATGAGTTCAATTTTTGAACTATTCATACTGTACAATGTGAGTTCGTATAGACACTTAACAAAGTATGAAATCTGGTTCATACTAGCACGTACAGACGAATTTGAACTATTTGTACATACGAAGGATGATCGTACTATACAATCCAAGTCCGTTCAACTTGAAATTTTCAATTTTCTGGATGATTTTTCTTATCTTTCATATATAAGTGTCCTAAAAACTAACACTCCAAGATCTAACTTCAAATTTCTTTTGAGAGTAGACTTGGAAAGTGTTAGGGAGAGTGCTTTTAAAATTAGAGAGTGAGAGATCTAGGGAGAGGGATTTGTGACGGGATTCATAAGGTTCCCCAATGGTGAGGATCTCTTTCTTGTTCTTTAAGGTTCTTCCCTACTTTCTTAAATCCTCTTGAAAGAAGATTTTCAAAGGAGATCAGGTTCTCTACCTTGATTAGGAGGGTAAAAAAGGAAGATAGGTTCTCTGTCGTCACCAGGAGGGTGAAAAAGGTTGTTGATTCTCTGCCATCACCATGAGGGTGACAAAGGATGAGTTGGTACGTTGCCATCACTTGGAGGGTGTAAAAGGTGTTGGTTCTCTACCGCACAGGGTTGGTGGAAGAGAGTTTGTAAAGGCTTCTCCGCCTTGCTGTGGGGGCAAAATGAGAGACACTATTATTTTGTGCAATACCTGGAGAATGAGTCTCCAAGGAGTGGACGTAGGTCTAGTTGGACTGAACCACTATAAAATTTGGTGTCTTCTATTCCTTTATTTTTTACTGCATTTTATTTTTTTGCATTTTTAATTTTTGGTGGTTGAAAAATAATTTTGTGAAAATCCATCATTTTGTTGAATATCTTAAATTAGTTTTCTAAAATTTAAGAGAATTTTTTAGAATTACCAATTCACCCCCCCCCCCCCCCCCCCCTACTCTTGGTTAGCAGGAACAACGGTATTAGGTCTAATAACCTAATCTACTTTCAAGTGGTATCAGAGCCCATTTCAAAAATTAAGGTTTAGAATACTTTTTAAAAATTAATTATGGCTAATTTTGAAACTGTAACACTCTTAAAGGATATTTGATCACTAAACCACCACTATTTGATAACATTCCTTTCAACTTTTGGAAAACCTGCATGTCTACATTTTTGCAATCACTTAACTATCGCATGTGGATGTTAGTATAGGATGGTTATAACGCTCCTACTAGACTTGTTGATGGCAGTAGGATTGAAACACCATTTGCTGATTGGACATTAGAGGAAAAAGACCTAGCTAGGTTAAATGCAAAATGTTTAAATAGCTTTTTCTGTTCTCTTAAATCTAAAGACTACATGTGTGCTTCAACCTGTAAAACTGAAAAAGAAATTTGGGATAGACTTTGCATTACATATGAAGGAACTAAGGAGGTGAAACAATCTAGATTAAACATTTTATTACACGACTATGAACTTTTTTGCATGAAACCAAACGAATCAATTAGTGACATGTATACTCATTTTACACAGATAGTCACCTCATTGCATGCTTTAGGTAGGGAACTAATAAATTCAAAAAAAGTAAATTAAATTTTATGTTGTTTACTTACTACTTATGATGCAAAGATAACCACCATTATGGAGTCAAAAGACTTAAATGTATATTCTATTGACAATTTGCTTGGATCACTGATTGCTTACGCGCAAGGAGTTACCTAAAGACATATTGATACAGGTGACAAGTGAAAGGAGAAGAATATCACATTGAAAGAGGATGACTCAGAAAGTGATCAATCACTGCCTGAGGATGAAGAAGACATTGCACTCATGATGCGGCAATTCAAAAGTTTCTTAAGAAGAAAGCAACGGAGACGTCAGCAATAAAAGAAGGGTAAGTTCCACAAGAATACAAAAGTTTCAAATGACATTATTTGCTATGAATGTAGGAAGCCTGGATATATTAAGATCGATTGCCCAAATCTCAAAGCTAATCCTAGCAAGGAGCAAGTAGAGGAGAAAACCAATGTTAAGAAGGGCAAGAAAAGACTGCAGAGAGCTTTCTGGGCTGACTTAGCTTCTGACTCCTCAAAAATAAAAGCAGAAGAAGAAGTCACAAACTTGTGCTTAATGGTGAATAATCTTGATCTTTCAAATCAAGAAGAGGTATGTGACTTATCTTATGATGAATTATTTGAAGTTTCTGAGAAAATATACAATGCTTATAGGAAAGTCAAAAAACTATATGCTAAACTTAATATTGATAATTTGAATTTACAAAAAGAGCATGAAATCCTTAGGAATGATCACACAAACATTGATAATAACCACATGAGCTTATTGGATGAATTTGATGATTTGAACAAAAAGTATGAACTATTGGAATCATCACATATAGAACTTGAAAATGATTATAAGGTTTTTATGGAAGAAGCTGAACATAGGAAAATTGATTTGAAAATGGATATTTTAATGTTAGAAAATGAAAACATATATCTCAAAATAGATTTAAAATTTATTATTGAAAATAAATCAATTCACGCACTTGAATAATTTTATAGATCTAAGCAAAGGCATACAATTTCAAAATCTAGGAAGAGACATTACAACTCATATAGATTAAGAAATCCTTTTCCTGGTGTGAAATGTTTTTCATGTGGCATAATATGACATATTTTCTACACTTGCACTATTCATAGTAGAATATATTTAGTGTGGAGACCTAAGATGCATCAAACATAGCATATCAGGCATGCATCTGGTTTATCATTGCCAAGAGGTGAACCCAAATTTATTTGGGTTCCCAAGTCTAACTTTTGATCATTTTATAGAAATACTCTTATACAAGATCTCGTGAGAGTATTTGGTACCTGGACAGCAAATATTCAAAGCATATGACTGGAGATATAAATTAATTTATAATGCTGGAAGTCAGGAATGGAGGCAAGGTAACACTTGGAGATAATACCACTAGGAGAGTGGTAGGTACAGATATGATTGGCAACAAGAATAATTTTTTCATTGAGAATGTTTTATTGGTTGATGGCATGAAACACAACTTGTTAAGTATTAGTCAGCTATGTGATAAGGGTTTTAACATTAAATTTTTACCTACAAGCTGCATTATAAGCCTAAATGGAATTGATATATTGCATGGAAATAGGGTAAATAATGTATATATGCTTGATTTAAATTATGTTAAGTCTTCTAATGCTTTTTTCCTTAAAATGTCAATGATGAGTCTTAGTTATGGCATAGAAGACTTTGTCATGCAAGCATGAGAAATCTTAGGAAAATTGCCCAAAAAGAGTTGGTTAGAGGAATACCCAAACTAGACTTTACTAAGGATCACCTATGTGATCTATGTCAGTTAGGAAAATAGGTGAAGTCCTTCTTTCATCCAATTAAAGAACTTAGAACTAGCAAACCACTAGAAGTCATACACATGGATCTTTTTGGATCGATTGGCATTGTAAGTCTAGGAGATAAAGTGTTTAGATTTGTAATCATTGATGATTTTTCAAGATTCACTTGGGTTAAATTCTTATCTCATAAAAGTTAATCATTTGAGAAATTTAGAAATTTTTATACTTAGATCTAGAGAAAGCTAGGGTGTGAAATTTTATGAGACAACTTTATAGTGAAGCAAGTTAGGGTGAGGGATTGGAGACCTCCTGAAAAGTTCCATGATTTAGGATTTGAATGTGAAACTCCTTACAAAAAAAAATTTTTGCATGAGGAGTAACCCCACTTAAGGAGAAAGGGTTAGAGTTTTTTTATAAAACTTCATGGTTAAATAAACTAGGGTGAGGGATGCATGACTTCTTGCGAATTTTGTCAGAATTCATTTTTGATGTTAAACTCCTTAAATAACAAGGTTTTGAGTATGGGGCGTAACCCCGCTTAAGCAGTTAGGGTTATCAATTTTCAGGAAACTTCATAGTTAATCAAGCTCAAGTGTAGAATCAGTCTCCTCCTGGATAGTTTTTTTGGTATAGAATTTTGAATGTGAAACTCCTTTTCTTAAAAAAAAATATTAAATGGGGTGTAACACCACCTAAGAAAAAATGGGTAGGAATTTTTTAGGGAAACTTAATAGTTAAGCAAGGTTGGGTAAGGGATGGGTCACCTCCTAGAAAGTTTTGAGATTTAGAATTTTGAATGTAAAACTGCTTAAATAAAAAATTTTAGTATGAGGCATAACTCCATCTAAGGGGAAAGTGTCAGAATTTTATGATGAAACTTCATAGCTAAAAAAGCCTAGTTAAGGGATGGCAGAACCTCAAAATGTTTAAGGTTTTTAATTTGAAGCTCCATGAATTAAAAAGTTTTTGGTATGGGGTATAACTCTACATAAAGAGAAAGGGTAAGATTTTTATGAGGAAACATCATAGTTAGCAACTCGGGTGATAAATTGGTGACCTTATTGGAAATTTTGGGGTATAGGTTTTGAATGTAATAAGAAAGTTTGGAGTATGGGGTGTAACCCCACTTAACTTGAAAGGTTTGGAATTTATGAGGAAACTTCATAGTTAAGCAAGCTCAGGTGAATGATGAGTAATATCTAAAAAAGTTTCAGGGTTTAAGATTATGAATGTGAAACTCTATTAATAAAATAATTTTGAGTATGTGGTGTAACCCCACTTAAGTTTAGAGGGTTAGAATTTTATGAGGAAACTTCATAGTTAGGCAAGCTAGGGAGATGGATCGATGACCTCTTGAAAAAAAAATTAGACTTAGGGTTTGAATCGGAAACTCCTTAAATAAAAATTTTTGAGTATGGGGGTAAAACACCATTTAATGGCTAAGCGTTAGAATTTTATGTGGAAGAATCATGGTTAAGTAATCTTGGGTGAGGGATGCATGCAATCTTGGGAAATTTTGGGGATTGGGTTTTGAATGTGAAACTCTTTAAATAAAAAAGTTTTTTGTATGGACACCACTTATGGTGTAAGGGTTAGAATTGTATAAATAAACTACATTGCTAAGCAAGCTCTAGTGTTGGATTAGTGACCTCTTGGAAAATTTTGGGGATTAAGGATTTTAATTGTTAAACTCCTTATGTAAAAAAGTTTTTGAGTATGGGGTGTAACCCCACTTAAGAAAAAAATAGTTAGAATTTTATGTGGAAACTTCATTGTTTAGCAAGCTTGCATAAGGGATGGGTGATCTTTAGGAAAGCTTCAGGTTTATAGTTTTGAATGAGAAGCTCCTTTAAATAAAAAAGTTTTTAGTATGGGATCTAACCCTAATTAAGGAGAAAGGCTTAGAATTTTATGAGGAAACTTCATAGTTATGCATGATATATGAGGCATTGGTGACTTCCTAGGATGTTTTGGGGTTTAGGATTTTGAATGTGAAACTGCTTAAATAAAAAGATTTGAGTATGTGGTGTAACCCCACTTAAATAGAAAGAATTTTAATATTATGAAGAAACTTCATAGCTAAGCAAGCTTGGGGGAGGGATGGCTAACCCTTTGGATGTATTGGGGTTTAAGGTTTTGAATGTGAAATTAATTAAATAAAAAAAGTTTTGAGTATGGGGTGTAGCCTTAAATTAAAAAGAAATGGTAGAATTTTTTGAGGAAACTTCATAGTTAGGAAAATTCAGGTGAAAAATGGATTACCTCTAGGAAAGTTTCTTAGTATAGGGTTTTGAATGTGAAACTCCATAAATAAGAAAGTTTTGATTATAGGGTGCAATCCCACATATGTTGAAAGGCTTGGAATTTTATGAGGAAACTTCGTAGTTAAGAAAGCTCGTGTGAGAGATGGGTGACCTCTTCGAAAGTTTCAAGGTTTAGGTTTTTAAATGAGAAACTCCTAAATTAAAAAAATTTTGAGCATGTGGTCTAACCCCACTTAAGTTTAATGGGTTAGAATATTATAAGGAAACTTCATAGTTATGCAAGCTGGGGTAAGGGATCGGTGACCCCATTAAAGGTCTCGGGGTTTAGGGTTTGAAAGTAAAACTTCTTAAATAAAAATGTTTTGAGTATGGGGAGTAACACTACTTAAGGAGTAAGGGTTAGAATTTTAAGAGAAATATTTATAGTTAAGCAAGCTTTGCTGTCGGATCAATGACCTCCTGAGAAGCTTTGGTGTTTAGGATTTGAATGGTAAACTCCATATGTAAAAGTGTTTTTGAGTATGGGGTGTAACCCCACTAAACAAAAAAAGGGTAGGAATTTAATATGGAAACATTAAAGTAAAGCAAGCTTGGGTGAGGGACTAGTTAAATTCCTAGGTGTTTTGGGGTTTAAGCTTTTGAATGATAAACTTCTTAAACAAAAAGTTTTGAGTATGAGGTGTAATACCCCTTAAGAAGAAAGGGCTAGAATTATAGGAGAAAACTTCATAATTAAGAAATCTTGGGTGAGGGATGGCTGAACCTTGGGATGTTTCAGAGTATAAAGATTTGAATGTTAAACACCTTATAATAAAAGGTTTTTAGTATGGATTATAACCTAACATAAGGAGAAAGGATTGAAATTTTCTGAGGAAACTTTAATAATGAGCAAGCTCAGGTGATAATGGGAGACCACAAGGGAATTTTTTGGGTTTATGGATTTGAATGTGAAACTCCATAAATAATAAAGTTCTGGGTATGGGGTGTTACCCCACTTAAGGAGAAAGGATTGAAAATTTATAATGAAACTTCATAGTTAAGAAAGCTATGGTAAGGGATCAATGACCTTTTTAAAAGTTTTAGGATTTTTGGTTTGAATGTGAAACTCCTTAAATATAAATGATTTGAGTACGTGGTGTAACCTGACTTAAGGAGAAAAGAAGTTTATGAGGAAACTTCATAGTTAAGCAAACTCAGGTTAGGGATGCATGACGTCCTCAGAATTTCTTGGGTTTGGGTTTTAAATTTTAAACTCCTTAAATAAAAAAGTTTTGAGTATGGGGTATAATGCTACTTAAGGAATAAGAGTTAACATTTTCTTTAGGAAACTTCAAAGTTAAGCAAGCTTATGTGAGAAATCATTGACCTTCTAGGAAGTTTTGGGATTTAGTATTTTAAATGTGAAACTCCTTAAATAAAAAAACTTTTGTGTATGGGGTATAATCCCACTTAAGAAAAAAAGGGTGAGAATTTTTTGTGGAAACTTCATAAATAAGCAAACTCGAGTAAGGGATGGGTGACCTCCTAAGAAGTTTTGGGGTTTAGAGTTTTGAATGTAAAACTGCTTAAATAATAAGTTTTGAGTATGAGTTATAACTCCACTAAAGGAGAAAGTGTTAGAATTTTTTATGAAATGTCATAGTTAAGCAAGCTTGGGTGAGGGATGGTAGACCCTCAGAATGTTTAAGGTTTTGAATGAGAAGCTCCTTAAATAAAAAAAATTAGTATGGGGTGTACCCTTACATAAAAAGAAAGGGTTGGATTTTTATAAGAAAACTTCATAATTAAGAAAGCTCACATGATAAATGGGTGACCTCATGGGATATTTTGGGGTATAGGGTTTTGAATGTGAAACTTCTTAAATAACTAAGTTTTGAGTATGGGGTGTAACCCCACTTAAGATGAAAGGCTTGGTATTTTTCAATGAAACTTAAAGGTTTAGCAAAATGGAGTGAGGGATGAGTGTCCCCTTGAAAAGTTTCAATGTTTAGGATTATGAATATGAAACTCATCAAATAAAAATGTTTTATGTATGTGGTATAACCCCACATAAGTTTAGAGGGTTAGAATTTTATTAGGAAACTTCATAGCTAAGCAAGCTAGGGTGAGATATCGATGACCTCCTATAAAGTTTCATGGTTTAGGATTTGAATGTGAAACTCCTTAAATAACAAATTTTTGAGTATGGCGTGTAACCCCACCTAAATAAAAAGGGTTGAAATTTTATGAGGAATTTTTTTAGTTAAATAAGCTTGGCTAATGGATGCATGATATCCTGGGAATTTTTTGGAATTAGGTTTTGAATGTGAAACTCTTTAAAAAAAGGTTTTGAGTATGGGGTGTAACACCAATTAGAGTGTAAGGGTTTGAATTTTATGAGGAATCTTCATGGTTATGCAAGCTTGGGTGTTGGATTAGTGACCTCTTGGAAAAGTTTTAGGATTTAGGATTTTGAATGTAAAACTTGTTATGTAAAAATATTTTTGAGTATGGCGTGTAGCTGCAATTCATAAAAAAAAGTGGTGGAGTTTTATGTGGAAACTTCATAACAAGGAAAATGTGGGTAAGAGATAGGTGATCTCCTGGAAAGTTTTAGGATTGAGAGTTTTGAATTTGAAACTCCTTTAATTAAAAGAAGTTTTTCATATAAGGTGTAACCCTACTTAAGGAGAAAGGGCTAGAGTTTTTCGTATAAGGAAACATCATAGTTAAGTAAGCTAGGGTGAGGCATTGGTGACTTCCTAGGATGTTTTGGGGTTTAGGATTTTGAATGTGAAACTTCTTAGATAAAAGGTTTTTGTTATGAGGTGAAACTACACATAAAGAGAAAGTGTTTAAATTTTATGAGGAAACTTCAAAGATAAAGAGCTTGGGCAATGAATGGATAACCCTCTTGATGTTTTGGGGGTTTAGGGTTTTGAATGTGAAACTCCATAAATATAAAAGTTTTGAGTGTGGGTGTTTGATTGAAAAATATGTAGTTTTGAAAAGGGTTTAATTTTCTTTGGGAAGATTAAATTTTTGAATTTTAATATTTGAAATCGAACAGTTATTATGAATAATATATTACCTCGAAAGGTAAACATATCATTCTCTAATAGGTTGAGATTACAAATCTTTAAATTTACTTTGATTATCATAGTCAAACTCAAGGAGAGACAACATATTATCCCGAAGGATCAAAATGATGTTTAATCCAATGTTCGACTACAATAATCCAGTAAAGAGATCATTAATTTCATAATCAAAGTTACGATAATAGTATGATATATCTTCCCAAGGAAAGAGAATATCATCTGTTATCGATCATTTGAAAATGATGATAATGATCGTTGACTTTTGAATTTGCTAAAGAAAGTTAATTGAAGTTTTGAAAATTTTAATTTTAAAATCTGGTCTGGGTTTCTAAATCTCCTACGAGCGTAAGCCCTCGTAGTTAATTACATCGTAGGAAACCAGAACTTTTCCTACGAATACTCTCGATTAAAATAGCGATACAAATTTTATTTAAGATTTTCAAAGTTTGATCTCAAAGGAGGTAGGGATTAAAAATTTCAATCGAGAATGGATCAAAATTGAACACTTATTTCTGGAGTCAAAGGAGGAAGGGTTGGAGGTGTCTAGGATTCTGAATTACTTTAGAAACACCTCAGCCTATCCTAAATGTTGGGCTTGAATTTGATGGAAAGAGATTTAATGTTTGAGTGATCAATTTTATTAGAAAGTGGGAAATAGATTCCCAGAGGTTAAGGTCTTAAGATTGAAAATCTGCCTCATATCCTAAGTCTAAAATGGGTACTAAAAATCAATGATCCGGATCCTAGCTAATGCAATGCAATTCTGGACATACCCCGGCCTGGATTAGGGAGCCAACTAAACCACCTAAACGCTTCAAAATCATGTGTCCGGTCTTTTAAATATAGAGTGGTAAGGACGTTGTTTACGATTAGTTTGAGGAGAGCGGGGCTGACATCTAGAGCAGAATCCTAATTGGTCCCTTGATATATGTTGGGTGAAATACTTAAATTAGAATGCAATTAAAGATTTGACTTAATTTTTTAATTTGGATATAATGTAATGCATGCTAATTGACTCGAATGCTTTGAAATCAGAATGAAGCAATTTTAAAATCAGGCTTAAAAAATAGGTTTTATCCTATAGATTGCATAACATCCCCTTGGACGGAACTGCACCCTCATAGGCCATGTGGTCTGCCAAAACCCGCAGGCGAGGAGGTGCCTAACAAGGTAAAGAAGTTTTAATATGTATGCATAAAAACTCCGGCGATCCCGAGCTTACTTCTTAAAATGTTAGAGTTACTATCTGAGCTTAAATATTTTAATTTTGTTTAAGTATAAATAGTTTAATCGTATCCTCGCGAGCCTCCGATTGGGTTCCAGGCTAAATCAAAATTGGCATGCAATAATCACCAAAAAACTACTAAAATCATGAAAGTCCTTAATAGAAATCAACATCAAATAATCAAATCAATTAAATAATTAAATTAATTAAATTTAAAATTCAAGCTGAAAGTCTATGTGGCAAGTGCAACTTAATTATACAATCTAGGGTCTATAAGAAAAGTAAAGTGGCCGGGTACCACTGACTATAACTCAGATTCTACTCCTAAGACTCAAGTGACTTTGATAATGGGCCTTCTCGTTCTTCACTTCTTCATCTTCTTGGAACTCCTTGGATCGTCGGGTCCGGATATCCAAATGAAAATAAACTCCCCCTGAATAGGGGTGTTATCTTTTCTCTTTGGATACTTGAAAGTATCCTAAACTGTATTTTCAAGTGAAGAGGTACTCTCCCCTAAGGGATGTCACTCTTCTCCTTGGAATCTAGTTTGGATCACTATTATCCCATCTCAAATCACTTAACATTACAACTCAAGTTTAAATCAAATTACATTAATTAAAATAAAAAAAAATCTAGACTCGATCCTGTAGGGTTATCCTAATAATTAACAGTTAAATAAACATCCCAAGAAGTTAATATTTAAAATATGAAAATGCTCAATCACAGCCACACTTGGTTATGCTCTTTTAATTTTAAAGGGGGACTTAAGCGTATTTCTGAAGCACCTGCAGAAAACAGCGTCAATTTTAAAGCTTAATTATTTAATTACCCCCTTTAGTTTATAATTACCCTGTACGAGCATGGCCACCTGCATAAGATTAAATTAGCACAAATCATCCCTACCCTAGGGGTAGATCTAAAGTACAATCAAATCAACATAGAATTTAGAAATTAAATAATCACATCAATTACTTAAATCTAATAACCAGTATGCAATTAAAACCACAAAAAACTCGGCACACACAAGTAGCAGAAAATTAAACACTGGCCTAGCCTAAGACTAGAGTTGGTTATCCTAGCAAACCATCTGAAGAGTGTGAGGTAGGCTGTGTGGGTTTTATATGTCCTAGATAGGATAATTAGTTGAAGTTATTTAATATTCTGGTTGGTTGAAAGGCTTATGGGAGATTTTAATTGAAGTTTAAGTCTTAATGGTTTAAAATTAATTTTAAAATTGATTTTGATTATTTGTTCGATATCACTTTTTTTGCTCACCAAGGCCATCATAATTATTACACCTTCATTGGGGCTAATTTAATAGCCTCGTATGCCTAGGTTACATAGTGGCACCCAGTATAATTAAGAGATTTAACTTTCATTAAGATTGAAAGTTAATTAAGTTTAATTAAAGTAGATTGGTTGCTAATTTTAATGTTGAATTAATATTTTCTTGAATTTTGAATGATTAGTTGAATTTTGAAATTTTTGGATTATTTTAATTAATTAATTAAAGGGTTAAAAATTGACTTTTTGATTAAAAGTTATTTCTAGAAATTTAATATTTTATTAAAATACTAGACCTTAATACAATCAATTAGACTATAAGTATGCTGAAATTAGATTTTTCTATATTTTATTATGAAGGTTTAAAGTTTTGACTTGAATCTGAACTTGGTTTGACCAAAAGTTGACTTTTTCAAATTTGATTAATTTCTGGAAATTTGATATTTTTGATAAATATTAGACCTTAATGTGGGTTGAATGCCTTTGAGTTTGCTCAATTTGGAGTTAATTGGAATTAGTTATGATTTTTTGAAATTTTGACAATTTATTGAAATATTAAATTAGTTTAATTAAAAGGCTTTTGATAATTTGAATCCAAATGACCTCCAAACTTCTTGAAATCACCTCCAAAGATCAGGAATGACCTAAGGAGTGATTATCAAGTATTTGAGAGATTTTTTGAATTTTTAATTATTTTTAATTAATTAAATTAATTAAATCTTGATTTTCAATTAAAATTAAACTAAGATCAAATTTGATGTCCAGTCAAGGGGGTTATATTTTTTATTGCTTAAGGGTTCAATTTTGGTCAGTTAGACATATTATTTATAATTTTGGGGTTTACATTTAATTTATTATATTTTCTAGAAATTTAACTACTTAATTAAGTTGTTAATTTTCACTTGTTTAATTTTTTGACCTAAAGGGCTCCAAATTGGGTGAAATTTGAACCTAAGGTATTAAATGTCACTAGGTTTAATATTCTCAAGTTTCACCCCTATTGGGTGTGTGTAGAATTTCCTAGGAATTTTCTAAGTTATCTAGCCCTTATCCTTAATTATTTTTTCTAGGTGACACTAATATTTAATTGGGATTAAACTTTGGTCATCTAACCCTGACACTAAATTACACATACCACAGAGAAATGCAAGCCTAGTTCTAAGTGGTGTGTGATTTATAAATTTTTAAAGTTTTGGGATAAAATCTGACCCAAAACATTCAAAATTAAATTCACCAAAATCCAGCCATTAATTAGAGCTAAATTTTTATGCAATATGGGTAACACACATTAGTATACTGTGTCCAAATTTTAGATCAATCAGATGACTGGATTGAGAGTTATTAAAGAAATTCAATTTTTATTAAAAGCTTAATAACTCTCATAAAGTAATCAAATTTAGTCAAACTAAATTTATAAATAAACTTGAGCGCGAGACAAATCCAACGGGCCCAAGAACATAAAATTTGGACACAAATGGAGTCTTTACCCTATTCAAATGTCCTTGTCCATCATGGACGGTTGAGATTCATTAGGGAACTCCTAGATGATTGCCACATGTCTCTCAAATAGTTAGAGAATAGGGGAATAAAGAACAAGGGGGTACATCCCATGTGTGAAGGGATTTGGTCCCCACTTGGACATGTGGAAATTATATGAGCTATTTGATCATGATCCAAGGGCTAGGATAGACCCAAAGAAGGTTCTAGAGATTGTTTAAACAGCTGGAGTAGTCTTAAGTGGATTAGATTAAGCTTGAGAGGTCATTTGACCATCTTTGACCTCTCTAAAGCCTTGATTTGACCCCTTGACCAATTCACTGCCATATGGACTGCTGAGGTGGCAATGAGGGGTCTTGAATGCTATTAGGATAGATCAAATGAGGAGTTGATGTCTTGATATTAGAGTTTGAATTCTTGGAAAGGGATTTGAGCTACTTTGACTAAGTCTCAATGTGTTGACTTGGTCAACTTAGCTTGAGTTTAATCCATATTGGATCAAAGAAAGTTCAAACCATTGAGTGAGATATATTTGAAGTCTCTTGAAATAAATTGGATAGAGAGATATATGGACGATGAGATTTAACTATGGCTTTAGGTTTGATTAAGTCAAAACTCAAATTGATTTGACTCCAAATGAGTTTAGAGGGATTTGAAACATGTTTTGAGGTATGTTTGAGAGTTTGAATGATTTGATAAGATTTAAATGGGTTGATTGGTTGAATGTATTGAGTTAGGTCATATGGGTTAAATTTGACTAAATTTGAGTTCAGTTGACCAGGTCAACTATTGACTGAGTCAAAGGTCCAATCAAGGTCAAATCACTAGGGGAAGTGATCAGCAGAGTTTGAGAGAATCTTGAATACATTTGAGGCTAGATTCAAAGTGAGGGAATTTAAAGGTTGAACTGGTCAACCTGGATTGACTTGGTCAATAAGGTTGACCCAGGGGCCAAGTTTTAGACTAGACAAGTTTGATTGGATATCTGGAGTCTGGTAGAAGTGGTTTCAGGGATCAAAGAGGTCATCTGGGTCAAATCACCTATTTAGGCCCTTAATGGGTCATTGGGTCAACTTAGGTTGACTTAATCAATCAGGTTGACCTAGGGGCTAGAAGTGAGTCTAATAGATTGGGTTTAATATTTAAAAACTGTTGGAAGTGATTCCAAGAAATTTGGAGGTCATTTGGTTTGAAATGTGCACTTGGAACCCAAAGGGGTATTTTGGTCATTTTGACCCTTGGTCAACTGGGGCTCAAAGTAAGTCCAAAAGAATGCAGTTTGATGTTCAAGAGGTCAGGATTAAAGGTCTGGATGTGGTTGGAAGCTTTGGAGAAATCTCCAAGGTCAGGATCCACGAGGTGGCAGGTCTAGTGGCATAGGCCGTAAATATTTAAAGGTTTTATAGCCTTTGGATTTTGATCCAGATTCTAGAGTTAGAGACCTCAGAATGGGCTCAAATTTGGAGGGTTGCCTCTATAGACATTTCATATCAATGTAGAATTAATAGACTCTGAATCAGAAGTCATTTGACTAGGTTTTGAAGTGTTTAAAGATTTACTAAAAAAGACTTTAGGACCTGGGTCCAAAGCCTTAAAGTTTGATTTAAAAGTCTGTATTTGAATTAGATTTTTTTAATTGAATGCTTGAGCTTGAGTTATCCAAATATGTCATAATAATTTTAATGATTATGAGTGATTGGATAGGATGTAAGTTTGATAAATGGCTGGACAAAGATTTGAATTAGAATTGAGATCTAGACAGATCTGGACTCTGGATATGTTTAAGGTCTGGGTTGATTGAAGATCTGGATTGATCTAGAGGGATCCTAGGGTTTAAAGTAGATCCTAGGGTCTAGATCAGCTTAAAGGAATCCTTGGGTCTATAGTAAATCCTAAGGACTGAAGTCTAGGAAGATCCGAGACTTTAGAAGTCCTAGGGTCTGGGGTCTAGAATAACCCTAAGATCTAGAAATCCTGGGATCTAAAGGAATCTTAGGATCTAGAAATCCTAAGATCTAAGATATGTCTGGAGATTGGATTGATCCTAAGATTTGACTATATCCTAGGGCCTAGATTGATCTGGAGTCTGGATTGAGTTCTAATGATCTCATACAAAAATGAGGTCAACAGTGGGGTGTAACCCTATGTAAAGAGAAAGGTTTGGAATTTAAGGAGGAAACTCTATAGTTAAGCATGCTCGGTGAGGAAGGGTGACCTCAGAAGAAGTTTCAGGGTATAGGGTTTTGAATGTGAAACTCCTTAAATAAGAATATTTTGACTATGGGGTATAAGACAACTTAAGTTAAAAGGCTTGGAACTTTATTAAGAAACTTGGTAATTATGCAAGCTCGGGTGAGGAATGTGTGATTAACTAGAAAATTTTAAGGCTTAGAGTTTTGAATGTGAAATTTCCTAAATAAAAAAGTTTTGAGTATGGGGTGTAACCCTACTTAAGAGAAAAGGATTGGAATTTTATGAGGAAACCTCATAGTTAAGCCAACTAGGGTGAGGGATTGGTGACCTCTTAAAACTTTTTGGGGTTTAGGGTTTGAACATGAAACTCCTTAAATAAAACATTTTGAGTATGGGGGTACAACCCCACATGAAGGAAAAAGGTTGGAATTTTATGAGGAAACTTCATAATTAAGCAAGCTCGGGTGAGGGATGTGTGACATTCTAGGTATTTTTTAGGAATTGGTTTTGAATGTGAAAACCCTTAAATAAAAAAGATTTGATCATGGGGTGTAACCCCATATATCGAGTAATGGTTAGAATTTAGTAAGGAAACTTCATAATTAAGCAAGATTGACCATGGAATCACTATCCTTCTGGAAGTTTAGAGGTTAAGTATTTTAAATGTGAAATTCTTTAGGTAAAAAAGTTTTTGAGTATGGAGTGTAACCCCTTTTAAGGAGAAAAGGGTAAGAATTTCTTGTAGAAATTTCATAGTTAAGAAAGCTCGAGAAAGGAATGGGTGGCCTCCTAGGAATTTTCAAGATTTAGGGCTTTCAATATGAAACAACTAAATTAAAAAATTTTGAGTATAAGGTATAACCACTGTTAAGGAGACCATATTAGAATTTTATGATGAAACATCATAGTTAAGAAAGCTTAGAAGAGGGATGGTTGACCTTTGGGATGTTCCAGGATTTAAGGTTTTGAATGTGAAGCTCCTTAAATTAAAAAAAAAATTGTGTATGGGGTATCACCCTACAAAAGGAGAAAGGGTTGGAATTTTATAAGGAAACTTCATAGTAAAGCAAGCTCAAGTGAAAAATGGGAGACCTCATTAGCAGTTTCAAGGTATAGAATTTTTAATGTGAAACTTGTTAAATAAGAAAGTTTTAAGTATGGGGTGAAACCCTACTTTAGTTGAAAGGCTTAGAATTTTATGAGAAAACTTCATAGTTAAGCAAGCTCACATAAGGGATGGGTGACCACCTATGAATTTTCATGTTTTAAGGTTTTGAATGTGAAACTCCTTAAATAAAGAAGTTTTCGGCATGTTGTATAACCCCACTCATGCTTAAAGGTTTAAAATTTTGTAAGAAAACTTTATAGTTATGCAAGTCAGGGAGAGGGATTAGTGACCTCCTAAAAAGTCTCAGAGTTTAGGGTTTGAATTTTAAACTTATTAAACAAAAAAGTTTTGAGTATGGGGTGTAACACTACTTAAGGAGTAAGAGTTTGAATTTTATTAGAAAACTTCATAGTTAAGCAAGCTCGGGTGTTGGATCAATGACCTCCTGGGAAGTTTTGCAGTTTAGGATTTGAATGTTAAACTCCTTATGAAAAAAAAAATTTGACTATGGAGTTTAGACCCACTTAAGGAAAAATTGTTCATATTTAATGTGGAAACTTCATAGTTAAGCAAGCTCTGGTAAGGGATGGGTAACCTTCTTGGAAGTTTTGGGGTTTAAAATTTTTAATATGAAACTCCTTTAAGTAAAAACATTTTCAGTATTTGGTGTAACCTTACTTAAGGAGAAAGGGGTTTATAAGGAAACTTCATATTTAAGTAAACTAAGGTGACGGATTGGTGACATCCTGGGATATTTTAGTGTTTTGGATTTTGAGTGTGAATTTGTTTAAATAAAAAGCTTTAATATGAGGTATAACCTCATATACGGAGAAATGGGTTTGAATTTTTTGAGGAAACTTTATAATTAAGAAAGCTCATGTAAGGAATGGGTGACCTCAAGGGAAGTTTTGGGGTATAGGGATTTGAATGTTAAACTCCTTAAATAAAAGAGTTCTGAGTATTTGGTGTAATCCCACTTTAGCAGAAAGGGTTGGAATTTTATGAGGAAACTTCATAGTTTTGCAAGTTAGGGTGAGGGATCGGTGACCTCCTTAAAAGTTTCAGGGTTTAGGGTTTGAATTTGAAACTCCTTAAATAAAATAAAAAAGCGTTTTGTGTATGAGGTGTAACCCCACTTAAGGAGAAAGGGTTAGAAATTTATTAGGAAACTTTACAGTTATGCAAGCTTGGACAAGGAATGCTTCACATCCTAAGAAATTTTTGGTGATTTCATTTTAATGAGAAACTCCTTAAATAAAATGTTTTATGTATGGCGTGTAACCAATTATATAGAGTAAGAGTTAGAATTTTGTCAGGAAACTTAGTAGTTAAGTAAGCTCAGGTGTAGAATTATTGTCCTCCTGGGAAGTTTCAGGGTTTAGTATTTTAATTGTTACAGTCTTTAAATAAAAAGGTTTTTGAGTACAAGGTGTAACCCCACTTAAGGAAAAAAAGGTTGGAATTTTTTTATTTAAACTTCATATGTAAGCAAATTTGGGTAATGGATAGGTGATCTTCTATGAAATTTTAGGGTTTAGGTTTTGAATGTGAAACTTTTTAAATAAAACATTTTAAGCATGAGGTATAACCCCAATAAAGAAGAAAGGGTTAGAGATTTATGGGAAAACTTCATAATTAGGCAAGCATAGGTGAGGGATGCTGACCTTCAGGATGTTTTGGGGTTTAAGGTTTTGAATGTTAAGATCCTTACATAAAAAAATTTGACTATGTGGTGTAACCCTAAATAAGAAGAAAGGGTTAGAATTTTATGTGAAAACTTCATAGTTAAGTAAGCTCAGGTGATTAATAGCTAACATCATAAGAAATTTAAGGGTATAGAATTTTGAATGTGAAACTCCTTAAACAAGAAATTTTTAAATATTGAGTGTAACCATATTTAAGTAGAAAGGCTTCGAATTTTATGACAAAAATTCATAGGTAAACAAGCTCGAGTGAGGAATGGGTAACCTCCTAGGAAGTTTCAGGGTTTTAGGTTTTTAAAGTGAAACTCCATAATTAAAAATGTTTTTAGTATGGGGTGTAACCCCACTTCAAGAGAAAGGGTTATAATTTTATGAGAAACTTCATAGATAAGAAAGCTAAGGTGAGTGTTCGATGACCTCCTTAAAAGCTTTAGGGTTTAGGATTTGTATGGGAAACTCCTTAAATAAAAAAGATTTGAGTATGCTGTGTAACTCCATTTATGGAGTAAGGGTTAGAATTTTATATAGAAAATTCATAGTTTAGCAAGCTCAAGTCTGGAATCAAAGACCACATGGGAAGTTTTGAGGTTTAGTATTTCTAATGTGAAACTCCTTGAATAAAAAAGTTTTTTCATATCAGGTGTAACCTCACTTAAGGGAAAAAATGGTAGGAATTTAATGTGGAAACTTTGTAGATAAGTAAACTCGGGTCAGGAATATGTGACATTATGGGAATTTTTGTGGATTTGGTTTTTAATGTTAAATTCCTTAAATAAAAAAGTTTTTAGTTTGGTGTGTAACACCATATAAGGAGTATGGGTAAGAATTTTGTGAAGAAACTTTATAATTAAGCAAGCTTAGGTATGTAATCAGTGACCTCCTAGGAAGTTTTGTGATTTAGTGTTATGAATCTGAAACTCCTTAAATAAAAAGAATTTTTAGTACGAGGTGTAACCCCACTTAAGGAAAAAATGGTAGGAATTTCTTGTGAATACTTCATAATTAAGAAAGCTTGAGTAAGAAATGGGTAACCTCCTGAGAAGTTTCGAGATTTAGGATTTTTATTATGAAACTGCTTAAATATAAAGTTTTGAGCATGCGCTATAAACCCACTTAAGGAGAAAGGGTTAGAATTTTATAATAGAACTTCATAGTTAAGCAAGCATGGGTGATCGATGGTTGACCTTTGGGATGTTTAAGGTTTTGAATGTGAAATGCTTTAAATGAAAAGGTTTTGAGTATGGGTCTTACGCTATATTAGGAGAAAGGGTTGGAATTTTATGAGAAAACTTCTTAGTTAAGAAAGCTCAGATGAGGAATGGGTATCCTCACGGGACGTTTTGGGGCTTAGGATTTTGAATTTGAAACTCCTGAAATAAGAAAGTTATGATTATGGGGTGTAACACAACTTAAGTTAAATGGCTTGGAATTCTTTGAGGATACTTCATAGTTACAAAAGATCGAGTGAGTGATGGATGATCAACTGGGAAGTTTTAGGTCTTAGGATTTTGATTGTGAAACTCCTTAATTAAAAAAGTTTTGAGTATAGGGCGTGACCCTGCTTAAGAAGAAATTATTAGAAGTTTATAAGGAAACTACATAATTAAGTAAGGTAAGGGGGATTCGTGACCTCCTAAAAATTTTTGAGGTTTAGCATTTTGAGGTGAAACTCTTTAACTAAAAATATTTTGAGTATGGGGTGTAACCCCACTTAAGGAGAAAGGGTTGGAATTTTATGAAAAAACTTTATAGTTAAGCAAGCTCAGGTGAGTGATGCGTGCATCCTAGGAATTTATGGGATTTGGTTTTTAATGAGAAACCGCTTAAAAAAAAAGTTTATGTATGGGGTATAACCCTACATATGGAGTAAGGGTTAGAATTTAGTTAGAAAACTTCATAGTTAAGCAAGCTCGGGTGGGGATTCAATATCCTCCTGGGAAGTTTTAGGGTTTAGTATTTTGATTGTTAAACTCCTTAAATGAAAAAGCTTTTGTGTACGGGTTAAGACCCAACTTAAGGAAAGAGGGTAGAAATTTGATGTGGCAACTTCATAGTTAACCAAGCTAGGGTAAAAGATAGGTGACCTTCGGAGAAGTTTCAGGGTTTAGGGTATTAAATGTCAAACTGCTTAAATAAAATGTTTTGAGTATGAGGTGTAAACCTACATAAGTAGAATGGGTTAGAATTTTATGAGAAAATTTCATAGTTAAGAAACCTCGGGTAATTAGTGGGTGACCTCATGGGATGTTTAAGGGAATAGGATTTTGAATGTGAAGAAAGTTTTGAGTATGGGGTGTAACCCCACATAAGTTGAAGGGCCTATACTTTATGAGGAAGTTTCATAGATATGCTAGGTCAAGTGAGGGATGGGTGACCTCCTAAGAAGTTTTATGAGAAAACATCAAAGTTAAGAAAGCATGGGTGAGCGATTGCTAAACCTCATAGCATTTCAAAGTTTAAGGTTTTGAATGAAAAACCCCTTAAATAAAAAAGTTTTGAAAATGGGGTGTATCCTTACATAAGGAGAAAGGCTTAGAATTTTATGATGAAAGATAATAGTTTAGCAACCTTAGGTGAGGAATGGGTAACCTCATAAAATATTTTGGGAAATAAAGTTTTGACTGTGAAACTCCATAAATAGGAAAGTTTTGAGTATGGGGTTTTATTCCACTTAAGTTTGAAAGTGCAAATAGGTTTTTAGACCTATTAATTATGTCCCTAGGCTAACCAAAAGGGGGGTGAATTGGTACTTTAAAAATTCTCTTTGAATTTTGGAAATTTATTAAATAAAAAACTTTATGAAAATCGTACTGTACAATCCAATTCGTACTGTATGAACAATTAAGAACTTTGTACTTTTTCAATCACAAAAAAATAAAGTGCATAAAAATAACAATGCAGAAAATAAAAGAGATAGGAATAAAGAACACCAGATTTATAGTGGTTCAGTCAAACATGACCTACATCCACTTCCTAGAGACTCCTTCTCTAGGTATTACACTAAACCAAAATGACTCTCCTTTAGCCCCCAAAACAAGGCGAAGAAGCCCTTACAAAAACTCTCTTCCACCAAATCCCAGTGCGGTAGAGAACCATCATTCTTTTTCACCCTCCTGGTGAAAACAGAGAACCCACTCATCCTTTCACACCCTTCAGGTGTCGGCAGAGAATCGAGCATCCTTTTTTACCCTCCTGGTGATGGCAAAGAATCAAGCATCCTTGTTCACCCTCCTGGTGATGGCAGAGAACCGGATGTCCTTTTTCACCCTCATGGTGACGGTAGAGAATTGGACCTTCTTCAAAGATCTTCTCTCAAGAGTCTTCAAAGAGATAGGGGAGAGACTTGAAGTACAAATAATGAGATCCACACACTTGGATAACCTTGTGAATCCCCTCATAATTTTCTCTTCAAAGATCTCACAAAACTCACACCCAAACACTCTCCCTAATCACTCTCCCTTCCACTCTCAAGAAGAAATTCGTAGAAGATTAATTGATAAGTTAGTTTTTAGGACTCTTATATTCTAAGGACAAGAAAAACCATCCAGAAACTAAAAATCTCAAGTTTTACAAAGTCTGATTGTACCGTACGATCAACATTTATATGTACGAATAGTTCAAATTATTAAACGATTAGTCCCATATGATTCAGTACGAACCAATGAATCCCAGATTTCATACTCTGGAAAATGATGTACGAAAACTAATCGCCTCGTACGAACAGTTCAGCCTATATGATATCTCGTACGAACCATGAACGCTCCATTTCATACTCTAGAAAATGATATACGAAACCATTTCATATTATATGAATAGTTCAACAATGAATAGTTCATCCCGTACAATGCCTTGTACGAACCATGGAACCCCTATTTCGTACTATATGAATAGTTCAAAAATGAACAGTTCATCCCGTACGATGTCTCGTACAAACTATAGAAGCCCCATTTTGTACTCTAGAAAATGATGTATGAAATTAATTCGTATAATATGAGTTTTACTTAGATAAAAATTTTAATCAAGCAAGTTCGTATTAGAGGAGGAATAATACAAATCATCCCGTACGATCACATATCGTACAGTACGATTAGTTTTAAAAATTAAGTTTTACCTCACTCCTCCAATGTGTGTGTGCACAGTTATCCAACTTACAATCACACTCTCTCAGACTCAAGAAAACTAAAAATTACAGACTTCACTTATAATAAACTCTAACAAATTAACTTCAAGTCTTCAGCAGTCTGGAGTGTGAATTTTTTGAAAGACATGTTAGTACACACAAAATAGATATTCCAATATTTGTTAGGAGAAATAATAAATAAATAATAAGCTTTTGTAATCATCAAAATAACTCATATCAAAACACCTCACTTGAATAAAAAGATTTGTACAATTTTCAATAATCTCCAAATTTGCACAATTCTCAACAATCTCCCCCTTTTTGATGATGGTAAAATAATTATTATTTGAGTTAACAAATAAACATAAATTTTCTCCTAAGCTCCCCCTAAACATAATCTCCCCCTAAATAAATGATCTATTTGAAATAAGGGGTAAAAAAATGAGAGATAGAGATAAGATAAAACAAGCATATATAAATACTCACATAACATGCATATCAAAACAAAAACCAACACACACACACATGTCAAATGCAACAAAAACATAAAACAGAACAAACAATACAAACTCCCCCTTTTGACAACAATAAAAAGGGAAACAATAAAAGTAGTTGATTATTAAAATAATGTTAAATGAAAGTGAACTACAATATTAAAATCAGATGCAAAAAGTAATGACTCCAAAATATTTTAAATCACATAATAACAAGGATAAGAGAAGTTGATCTATGTCAGTAATATAATAAACGTATTATATAACCACAATTAATGCAAAAATGATGAAATAAAATTACTATAGTTCTAATTCAATAGTGACAATCATTGATTAGTGTAATTGAAATAATGTTAAGGGAAAGAATGATTGGCGACATTGCGCATCATTTCAAATTGAATGGCACACTTTATGCATCTTGTCAATTTTGAGCTAATTATTGTGCCTTTTTATAATTTGGCGTCATTGCGTATCTTTTCATATTTATGGCACACTTTGTGCATCTTGTCATTTTTAGGCTCATTTTGTGCCTACAAAAACACAATCTCTTAAACACAAATACAATAATGAACACTTTGAGATAGAAAACAAGAGCAATATTAAGACATCAATTATGTAACAATTTAAGCTAAGTAATATAACTCTAAAAATAATATAAAAGAAAGATCTTCCAATCTTTACCATGTCACAATGTAATCTAAATATTTTGAGAAACTAGATTATGCACAGAAATTACTATTGTAAACAAACTTCATTCAACATTTTATAAAGTTAATCAACTACGTTTGAGTGATGAAATGTAAAATAATTCTGGTCACAATACCAATCATATAATAATATGCATCGAAATATAACTTTTTAATATTCTACTGAACATATATTGAAGCAAGCTTACATTTTAAATAAACCCAAAAAAAATAACTAAGCTTGCAGGTACAACCATTATGCAATATACCAATCATAACAAACAATAATAAAATAATAATAACCACATCATCCAAGCCTAACAGAACAACAGAGACAACCAAATACTAAGCCAAACAACAGAAATTCATCACTAATAATTCAAAGGACCCTAATCTGGTGGTGGTGGTGGAGTAGTGAACATAGCAAAATAGCTATTGATACTGGGAATATTTGTGTTCACTGACTCAATCTGGTCACAAAACCAACCTCTATCCTCTACATAGAGAGCATCCTAAAGATTCATTTTGTTCACAATTTAATCAATTCTCTGATCCAAATGAGTTTCTAGCCTATCAAACCGCTGGACCATTTCCTGATAATAATTCTGATCAGGTCCAGGTGCAGGAGCTGGTGCTGGTGCTGGTGCAGGTGTAGGTTCCTCTTCATAGTCATCCCCAGAACCCTCTCTCCCAAAGAGTGCTCGAAAAGAAGCATCAGTAAAATAGATTGGCAATTCAGAAGGTCCATCAGGGTGGACCAGATTGTACTTCTTTTCTAGGATGTAAGAAATCACATGACCCAAAGCAATATTTTTCTTCCTTTTGACACTAGGCTGGCCAATATCAGTATAAGAATAAAAATTGTCCAAGAGTAATTGGGCTTCATCTATTGGTTGACCAGTCATTATCAAATAGGTAACAGTTGAGAGAAGGGGTGTTATGTTGACTCGATCTCCACCTTTTGGAATTATGGAGGTCCTAAGAACGTGCTAAATAATCCTTGCATTTTGATTTAGGGTGTAAACTCTAGGTTGGTGACTTTGTTGGCTTACACCCCTAAGAACCTGATTCACTTCTGACCAATCATAATCTGCTCTAGAAGTCAGAGTGTGAGCTCGAATACCTAGGATTTTAAGATGAAGAAATGACCCAAAATCCTCCTTATTAATTTTTATTCTTTGTTTAAGGATATAGAAGGTGATCCTAGTATAGTCCTGGTTGAATTTCATGTTTGCAAGAAATACATGAAATAGATCTTTGTTGTAGGCATGAATAAGAGTAAGAATGAATAAGAATTGAGTGGAATCAAGGGGTGACATTACTGCAAAGTGAATCTTTTGTTGCAGTAGGACACGAGAGGGAGTAATTTTGGAAGCAGTAAATCTGTAATATGCCTCCTCGTTCTGAGCAGAAAAAAGTTGTCATCCTATTCTTGCCTAGAGGATGATCCCCTAGCATGTCGTGCTCTTTTCCCACTACCCAACATCTCTAATTTATGCTCTAAAGGGTTTGGAATGGAAGTGATGTTTTGATTAAAAATGTGTATTGTAGTTTTGAAAAGGTTAATTATCTTTAGGAATAATTTAAAATTGACATTTAAATTTTAATTCTAAAATTGAACATCCATTAGTGATGATATACTACCTTGAAAGGTAGAGATAAAATCTCCTAATATATCCAAATTTAGAATTACAAATCTAATCCTGAATATCGCAGCTAGATTCAGGAGGAAACCACATATGATCCCAAAGGATCAAAATGAAGTTCAATCAAATATCAGGCTATGATAATCTGGATAAATTATCATCAACTTCATATTTAAAATTATATAAATAAATGATATATCATCCCAAAGGAAGAAAATATCATTCATTATTAATTGCTCGAATATGATGATAACGATCACCATTTTTTTATTTGATTACCCAAAGGTAATTAATTAAGGGTTTTAAAAAATTGATTTTAAAAAATTTGGTCTGGGTTTCTAAATCTCCTACGAGCGCAAGCCCTCGTAGTTAATTACATCATAGGAAACTAGAAAATTCTCTATGAATACTCTCGATTAGAATAGCGATATGAATTTTATTTAAGATTTTCAAAACTTGATATCAAAGGAGGTTAAGGGTTGGAATCTCAAATGGGATTGGTTCAAAGTTGAACAATTCTTTCTGGAGTTAAAGGAAGAGGGGTAGGAGGTGCATAGGATTCTGAATCAATTCAGAAGCACCCCAGCTTATCCTAAGTGTTGGGCTTGAATTTGATTGAAAGAGATATTTAATTTGAATGATTAATTTTATTAGAAAGTTGGGGCTTATATTCCCGATGACCAGATCAAGAGAATTCCCAAGAGGTGAGGGTGGAGACTAACCTACCAAGTGGTTATGACATCCCCGGTCAAGATCCCATGGTTCTCCATCATCCCGGGTTCATCAGTGTCCTTAGCCTACTTAGTCGAGTGCCGACCAGAGGATCCTTATTAGCAACCATGGGTTACCTCATTCAAGGGGACCTCGTAGGCCAAGGGGCTGGGGACCTAATCCCAGGCTGACAAATAGGAGGTGCACAGGTTTGTGGGTAGTGAACCTATGTCATGTTATCTAACCTAGGATGCCACTCTCATTTTATGTGCATATCAACATATCTCAAAAATAGGAAGAAACATCAGCCTAACCTAAAGCTAGATTTTGTGTCCTAATAAATCAATCTGGGTGTGCGTACAGGCTGTGTGGTTTAAATATATCCTGAATAGGGTACTTGATTGAAGTTATATAAAGTTCTGGTTGGTTGAAAGGCTTAAGGGATTTAAGTTTGAGTTTAAGTATTAATGGCTTAAGATTGATTTTAAAGTGTATTTTAAAGGATTATTGATTACCACCATTGTTTCACACCAAGGCCGTGAAGTTTACTTCATCTTCCTTGGGGCTAAGCTAATAGGCTCGTAGGCCTGGGTTACCCAGTGATAATCGTATAGTTAAGTAATCTAATTGATTAAGGATTTAAGAATTGATAAATTTTATTCGAATTAATTGGTTGCTGGTTTTAATGTTAAATTAATATTTTCTGGAATTTTAGATTAAGTTTTTAATTTTTTGAAGTTATTTGAATTATTTAATGTATTTAATTAAAGGGGTTAAATTTGATATTTAAATTAAGAATGATTTCTGGAAAATTAGTATTTTATTAAAATATTAGACTTTAAGATGATCACTTAGACTGAAAGTATGTTGAATTTGGTTTTTATTTGAATTAGTTATGAATTTTTCAAGTTTAACTGTTTATTGAACTTATTTAATTATCTTAATTAGAGAGGTTTTGAGGTTTTGAATCCAAACTGATTCCAAACTCTTTGTAATCAACTCCAAAGGTCAAAAATGACCCAAGGATAAATTTCCAAGTGTTTAGGAATTTTTTGGAATTTTAATTATTTTTAAATAATTAAATTAATTAAATATTAACTTTCATTTAAAATTCAATTAAGCTTAAATTTAATGTCCAATCAAAGGGGTTTTAATTTTCTTATGTTAAGAGTTCAATTCTGATTAATTTGAGGTATTATGTGTGTTTCTGTGATTTAAATTTGATTTATTAAATTTTTTTTTGAAAGTTTTAAGGGCTTGATTAAGGCTTAATCTTAAGGGGTTTAAAAGATTCAAATTTTTGTGAGAATTTTTCCTAGAGCAGGGAAGGTCACTAAACTCAAGGGGTTTAAATTTCTAGTCAAATTGAATTTAAATTTGATTTGTTATAATTTTGGAAGTTTTTTTAATGCTTAATTAAGGGTTTAACTTTAATTAAATCAATTAAGTGGTTTAATAATTAATCGATTGATTTAAGTTTGATTAGGATCAAGTTTGATAGTGTACACTGATCCTAAGGTACGGTGTCACTAAGCTCTCTATGTTTGATGTTTCATCCCTAAGGGATACATGTGTGAATCCTAGAGTTTGCCTAAGTTCTCTTAGACTCATCCTTAATTATTGTCCTTAAATGACACTAGTGTTGTGATGGGTTTACAATCAATGTCTCTAACCCTTATACATATACATGAATATAAACAAGCTACGTCAATGGCACATATTAACTAAATGTAGGAGTTACTGTAGGAACTTAAGGCTGGGGGAATAACTCAACAGGGAAATCTAGGCATGGTCTTCTAAGTTTTAAGAAAACTTACCTGATCACAGGAGCTAGTCAACGGTGATTCCGACCGTGACACCCCCATTTGGAAGAAATGAGGGCGACTAAAGCTCTTTATCTCTATCCTCCAACCAGCACCATCAGTACCTCGCAAAAAGGTGAAGAGAGAAGGAGGTGTCAGGATATCATGCATTGTAATATAAAAGCTAATGTAAATTAGTATGTGGACAAATATGTAAAATGTAAATCAAATTCTATATTTCCTTCTTTATGAAAATAAAATAATCCATGGAATAATTACAACAATATTCTTTTCTCAATTTCTCAAATCTGTTTATAGAGAAGAAAATCAGAATAAGCTAAAATAACTCCCATGGAACCCCTTATAAGGATCCAAACTAATTTCGCATATGTATTATCTTTCTATTTACCTAATGAATTTATGATAAAGACCTAGCTCTTGCAAAATCCTTCAAAGAGATAATAAAAGCCTTTCTTTAAGGATTCCGAAACTCAACAAAAGAGATCAGTTCATTGCAATTAAAACAAAAGCATTCCCTCAAGACAAATCTAATGGAGGTCATCACAGGAAAGAGTTGGTGTGTGGGCATATACCTAAGATGAGTTTTCTTTTATATTCGTATATACACAGCTTCCAATATTATGCAAAAGGTAACAGAAAACTCCCCATGTAAATGCTAATAAGTCAAGTTTAAGTGACTGTATATATACTTATTTATATAACAAGCAACCAATACACATGAAGCAATAATCCCAATTGGTTTCAACGAATTAGAAGTGATTTGAATTTGCAATAACCACCAAGAGAAACCACCAAACTATTCACCTACCAAACGTCTATATGTATGTACCATTGAGACATAAAATGCATGCATATATCCATGGCCCCTCTTCAAAACCTCACAAGCAATTGATATAATCACCAAGCTTTCTTATATATTAAATAATGGTGACACCATGAAGCCCAAACACATGTATTATAGGATTGATGAGATGATGTTGCAAATTACTGACTCCTACCAACTTTTCCAAAAGAAATTTTTCAACAACCTTTGTTATCAAATGGCATGTGTAGTATCAAAACTCAAACTTGCATGTAATCCTTTCATCATAAAGGCCGAAATATATTCATCAAATCACCATAACTCATGCCAAAGAGAAATTTATTTCGTAGGTATGGTGCTTACAACAGAGAACTCAATAATTTCTTTAACCTTGATCTGAAGGGAAGATAAGAGACATCAAAATACTGAGAACCTTTTCACCTCACCCACAGAAACTATGCTCTCACTCATTCATTTGGATTAAAAAGGTAAATCAAGAAGTAACTACTCAAGAATATCACTAAAACCTTTAGATAACAAATATTAAGACTCACAGATGAAAGAAGTTAAACAACATACCAATCTCATGAACTCACCAATGCACCGGTGCTTTAAAACATACAAAGAAACCATCTCAATCAAACCCCGGCATTGGATAATATCATCATAAGAAATTATTGATCAAAATATCAGGTCTTGCCAAATTCCTTCAAAGCATACATACAATTACATATGACTTCTTGGCTAAATCAAAACAAACTCATGACAGTAATAATTACTAATGAATTTTGAAGACAATGAAGGGTTCCAGATTAATGTCTCTATTTGCTTCAGAGAGAAAGAGAATGAAACTATCCATTCTCAAATTTTAAAGGAGAAAACATTTTATCGCTTCTTGAAGTTCTGGAGCTGCATAGGATAACAATCCTATTTATCAACAAAAAATTATTCATATGTAGAATTCTCAAATCCACTCCATTGATAGATTTCTCTTTTATATTAAAAATGAGCTCAACAAATTGAAACCTCCTAAATTTTCTGAAGAAAATCTTGGATAAAAAAAATCTTGCTGCCATTTAGAACAAAAATCAGATAATGCAATGCCAGCAATAAGATTCCCATAACCTTTCTTTCAGTTCCAATAAAAAAAACTCAATGAAGAGGAAGAAAGCATCAAGCGGTCTATCCAGACAAAGTTAAATAGGTGCAGCCATTGACTTATCAAGATAAATCATGTGTGGTTATATGCATTCCAACAAATACTCATCACTTCTTTACTACCAAGCTCATCAAAAGAAGGAAGTAAAATGAACTTCACCTCAGATTTTTTTTTAACAAATGAATCTAGCACTCAAACCACTATATATATGTATAAATAAGCTCTTCAATCTAATATTTACATTCATGTAAAGCATTGATAATAAGAGGGCAAATAAATGCAAGATCAATAAACTATCTCTTAAACACATGTATCCATAATCCTTTAACTAAAACATTTCAACAAGTAGCATCACAACTAGAAGACACTATGTATAGGTATTGAATTAGAATTTTATGACATGATCATGACAATCGGGACGGTACATGAAATTTGATCACACATATAAAATTAACAAAGAAGTGACAACTCTAAACAATACCTTTCAGATTTTATTTGCCAAAATGCTTGACAAGAAAGACTTACTAAATAATCAAGATAACTCGCATTAGTCAAATTCATTATAGCACAAGTAATATTCTCCCACTGAACTTCTTTTAAGAAGAGAAATGCAGCCATTAATCTTATAAGGCCAAAACATATGTGTTTGTATATATTTATACAAACTTTCATAGTGAGATCACCCTCAAATAAGAGATTTGTTCCCCATTATTTCTTCTATCAATAAAATTCTCAACCAAAGTGACAAGAAAGACATGTAGCCGTTCGAAGCAAGAGAAAGAAACATTAGAGAAAATATCTCCTCAAACTAGCCACAAAATAGAAGAAAGTAAAGACCATGTAGGAATCCATTTATACACACCAGTTGGCTGGAAAATCAAGCAAATATCAACCTCAGTCTCTTCATTGACTCATTAATGTATGAAGAAACTAGTCACCATATCAGCAATAATAAGTTGGTCTACAGTAAAGAGAATATATCACGCAATAAGAAGAGTAATGACAAAGAAAAATTGAGAGCAGACATCCTTTCAAATACTTGACATATTTTCGCTAGGATTTTTGTACTGTAAGACCAGTGGATAAGAATCAACAGAACATGATTATTCATAGAGAATATGTACTAAAATAAATTCAGCAAGAATGAATGCCCTCTTTCATTTCCCAGGAAGGAGAAACAGGTTAGGGCTATTTTAATCTTCAAGAAATATTCATTCCATATTTGAAATAATCATAAAATCTCAAATCATTGATGCACTCCAGTCATTCGGATTCAAGCAGAATTAAGCAAAAGAAATGCGAGGAGCTAGCAAGATGAAGAAGAAGATATTACCGTTAGAGAAGAAGGTTACCGTTTCGATCATGCAAGCAAGCCGCTCAAACAAGACCACCTCCTGTTCATCTCTGTAGCCTGGCTCACTCTCCTGTTCACACTTTGAGATCACACGACTCAAGCAAGGGGGGCGAAATCTGCTTCTCGGTCGATTCGACAGCAACTCCTCTTGCTCCTCTTGCCTTTGCCTGGTTTGATCTTATTTAATGGCTGAAATATTGTTTGATGGCTGAAATCTTACTGAAAATGGAGTAGATTTTCCCTTGATGAACAAACAAAGAGCAACACCCCCCTCTTGAATGAAATACCCAACCAGAAACTCTCTATCTTGATCAAAATTTGTTAGACAAGCTGACCAAAATTTGCTGTATAGGGAGAGAGTTAGCCGGACCTTTGAATAGACCTTCTTAATCTTCCTCTTCTTTGGACGGATTGAGAAGAAGAGAGAGCCTTTTCTTAGAGTCATGAGAGGGATGGGAATCAGGAGGAAGATGGCCCTCTTTGTCTCTTGGCCAGCCCTAGTAGCTTCAAGAATGGGTGAGAGAGAGAGCTCTCATGAGAATCAGAGGGAGAACATATCCAGGGGTGGCTTGCCTTAGGGAATGGAGGCATAGAATCTGCAAGAATGAGATTCTCTCCGCTTGCCCTAATTCCCCTTAAAACTTAAAATAAAAAATTTCAATTAATTGACCATCTAGCCCTTCAAATGAATCAAATCCAATGGTTGACATTATTGCTAAACTTAAGAAGATTTAGAGCCTCAATAATAATAAAAATGAAAGCTAAAATTAAGAACCCAATTAATTATCCAAAAGTTTTCATTTAAATGGGTCAATATAATATGCAATAATCAAAGTTGATTTGATTCAGAATAAATTAAATTGAGTCGACTAAAGTTAATAAATTAATTTGCATTTGACTCGAGTCGGGGCACCTTAAATTAAATTGATCGAAGCCACCAAGATTAAAATCCACTAGAATTGATTCAAACTGATTTAATGATGCTTGATTAAATTTGATTTAAAATTTGATTGACGGTTGATTGAAAATTGGACATTTGAGGCTTGAATTGAGATTGGACCGAAGTGTGATCAAAGATTTGATTAAGTGTAGATTGGGGACTAGATTGGAATGTGATTAAAATTTAATTGAAAATTGATTAAAGGTTGATTGGAAGCTTAATCAAAGATTGAATCAAGGTTTGAACTAGAGTTTGGATTTTGAACTGGATTGAATTCTAGATTTTGATTGAGGTTCGAATTGAGAATATGGATTAAAATCTGGATAGAAGTTTAGATTAAAGTCTGGGATCTGGATTGATTTGAATCTAGATTGATACAAGATCTAAATTGATCCTAGAGTCTAGAGTAGGTCTTAGGGCCTAAGAAGATCCTATGATCTGGAGTCTGGTAGAATTCTAGGGTCTAGAGTAGATCCTAGGGTCTGAAGTCTAGGAGGATCCTAGAGTTTAAATTAACCTGGAGTTTAATTAAATTGAGTTTAAAATTAATATTGGATTAAGATTGATTTAAATCTAGATTAATATTAAAGTCTGGATTGATCTAAGATCTAAATTGATCCTAACATCCAGATTGGTCCTACTGACATCATGCAAAAATGAGGTCAACAAATAGACCCCCAATATGTGTAATAGAATGAAGTTCTATTACACATATTGGCATTGACCGAATAAAATGGTCAAGTCTGGAGTTTTGATTTTAAGGGAAAGGTAAATTTTATCCCTAGGGAATCAAGCTTGAAATGATACTAGGGTAGTGCTGAGGAAAGTGTACGCTACCACTAGTGGGACTGGTCTTAAGGGAAAGGAAGAGTCTATCCCTAAAGGAGAAGAAAGTATGGGGTATTGTATAGGAAGGAAGAACACCTAACTATAAAGGATTGAATCTAGATTTGATTCTAAGGGAAAGGAAATCTTAACCCTAGAAGATTAAGTTTGAAATGATACTAAGGTAGTGGTGGGGGCAGCATACTCTACCACTAGTAGATCTAATCCTAGGGGAAGGAATATATAACCCTAAGAAAAGGAGATTGAGTGATCATATAGGAAGGAAGAACTCCTAACTACGGTGGATTGAATTGAAATTTAATACTACGGTAGTGCCACGAAGGGCGTAATCTACCACTAGTGGATCTAATCCTAAGGGAAGGGAAGTCCTAACCTTAGGAAGAAGAAGTCTGTATGATCGTATAGAAAGAAAGAATTCCTAACTATAGAGGATCAATTTTTTGAATTTTGATACTAGGGTAGTGCCATGAAGGGCGTACTCTACCACTAGTAGATCTAATCCTAAAGGAAGGAAGAAATACCTATCCTTAAGGAAAAGATGACTGAATTCAGGAAATTAAAGATGAAATTGAAACTAAGGAGTCAAATCTTACGGGAAAGAGAATACTTAACCCTAAGGAGAAGAGAACCTGGATGATCCTATAGGAAGAAGGAACTTCTAACTATAAAGGATCTAGTTTAAATTTTGATACTAGGGTAGTGCCACGAAGGGCATACTCTACCACTAGTAGATCTAATCCTAAGGGAAGGAAGAAGAACCTAGCCCTAAAGAAAGAAGGTTTGCTTTTTGAATTTGAAATTGAATCCAAGACGGTGTCATAAGGGACTTATTTCATCACTAGGGAGTCTAATCCTAAGGGAAGGAGAAAAGCCTAACCTTGAGAAGATAAAAGTTTGATTTTAGAATTTGAAATTGGATCCAGGACGGTGCCACAGGAGATTTATTCCATCACTGGGGAGTCTAATCCTAAGGGAAGGAGAAAAGCCTAACCTTGAGGAGAAGAAAGTTAGAGGACCCTATGGGAAGGAAGCATTGCTTCTCACAGGAGGTCAGATCTAAATTTTGAATCTAGGATGGTGCCATAGAGGGTGTGCTCCATCACTAGAAGATCTAATCCAAAGGAAAGAAAGCACGATGACTCACATCTATCCTTAAGGAGAAGAAAATTGGAGGACCCTGAGGGAAGGAAACATTCCTTCCCACAGAAGGTTAGATCTAGATTTTAAACAAAGGATGGTGCCACAGAGGGCGTACTCCACCACTAGCACGTCTAATCTAAAGGAAGGAAGAATCATATCCTAAAGGAAAAGAAAACTGGAAGTAGCTAAGATGGTGCAATGAAGGGCATACTCCACCACTAGCACGTCTAATCCTAAGGAAGGAAGAGTCCTATCCTAAAGGAAAAGAAAACTAGAAGTAGCTAGGATGGTGCCACGAAGGGCGTACTCCACCACTAGTATGTCTAATCCTAAGGAAAGGAAGAGTCCTATCCTAAGGTAAAGAAAACTGGATGATCGTGTGGGAAGGAAGCTCTGAGACTCACACCTAACAACAAAGGATCAGATATGGATTTTAAACCTAGGATGGTGCCACGGAGGGCGTACTCCACCACTAGTACGTCTAATCCTAAGGAACGAAGAGTCCTTTCTTAAAGGAAAAGAAAATTGGAAGTAGCTAGGATGGTGCCACGAAGGGTATACTCCACCATTAGCACATCTAATCCTAAGGAAGGAAGAGTCCTATCCTAAAGGAAAAGAAAACTAGAAGTAGCTAGGATGGTGCCACGAAGGGCGTACTCCACCACTAGCACGTCTAATCCTAAGGAAAGGAAGAGTCCTATCCTAAGGAAAAGAAAACTGGAAGTAGCTAGGATGGTGCTACGAAGGGCATACTCCACCACTAGCTTGTCGAATCCTAAGGAAGGAAGAGTCCTATCCTAAAGGAAAAGAAAACTAGAAGTAGCTAGGATGGTGCCATGAAGGGTGTACTCCACCACTAGCACGTCTAATCCTAAGGAAAGGAAGAGTCCTATTCTAAGGAAAAGAAAACTAGATGATCGTGTGGGAAGAAGCTCTGGGACTCACACCTAACCATAGAGGATCGAATCTAGATTTTAAACCTAGGATGGTGCCACGGAGGGTATGCTCCATCACTAGAAGATCTAATCCTAAGGAAAGAAAGCACGATGACTCACATATATCCTTAAGGAAAAGAAAACTGGAGGTAGCTAGGGTGGTTCCACGAAAGGCATACTCGACCACTAGTGGATGGTAATGTGGGGAGGAAGCTTGCTCCACACAGAGGACCTCAACTGGAAGGAAACTAGGGTGGTACCACAAAGGGCGTACTCCACCACTAGTGGATGATCTTGTGGAGAGGAAACTTGCTCTACACAAAAGATCGGGTCTGGAATGATCATGAGTAGAGAAAACTTACTCTATACAAATGATCGAGTCTGGATTATCGTATATAGAGGAAACTTGCTCTATACATAGGATCAAGTCTAGAATGATTATGAATAGAGGAAACTTGCTCTACATAGAGGATCAAGTCTGGGGTGATCATATATAGAGGAAACTTGCTCTATATAGAGGATCAAGTCTGGAATGATCATGAGTAAAGGAAACCTGCTCTACACAGAGGATCGAGTCTAAAATAATCATGTGCAGAGGAAACTTGCTCTACACAGATGATCAATTTTGGATTCTTGGAATTTGATGTTTAAATGATTTTGAATTTGAATTGATTCAATTTTGAATTTGAAGATTTTTTAATTTGAAACTTGATTTGATGAATTAGAATTTGAAAGGTTTTAAATCTGCGTTTAAAGAGGTTTTAAATTTGATTTGATTTGATTTTGAGTTTAAAGAATTTTGAACTTAATTCAAGTCAATTTTGAATTCTTAAAATTTTTTGAAACTTGATCTTGCATTTGATTTTGACTTTAAAGGGTTTTGAATTTGATTTTGTGTTTAACACTCATCTGGCATGGTACTTCCTGAAGAGCCTCCCAATGTTCAAAAATATTAGGTGGCATTCTTCAGGGTTGATCAGTTGATTGGAAATTCTTTAAAAGATCGTCGTTATAGAGAACAATCCAGTCAATGTTGATTCAAGCTTTCCATTGCTTTTACAATGGATTATAAGTGGTCTCCAAAAGACTACCACCAAGTCTCCTACTTGGGGAGTTCTAAAGTGACACAACTTATCAATATCTCGAATCAAGCTTGACTTATAAACTTTTAAACTTCATTGAGCACGTATTTGATTTTTTTATTTGAGGCCCTCGAGCTCCTTGAATTAGAGTCGGGCACTCTGCTCAATTAGAGTTTGATTTTGAACAGCAAGTCTTAGCTAAGGAAACTATGCTCTTAGATCAAAAAGATCTAGGACCCAAAATAGGGTGTGGTTGATTTTGAACGATAATTTCCAGCTTTAGAAAAATACTCCTTTAGTGGGATTGATCTTGGACCCAGCATAGAGTGTAATTTTATAAAGAATGCCTTGTAGGAAAGATGCCTATGTGGAAGGGCTTACATACACTCCTCAAAGAAAAAATTTAAATTTTCATCAAGAGTAGAAGATTCATTCTTCTTATTAGAAATTTCCTCTAATTATTTCGACCCTATTAGAACGATAAGAGGAAATAAATTCAGAAGTACAGTGAAAAGTTGAGTGACTCCAACTAACCTAAAAAGATTTAAAAATTTAGGTTTTGTTGACCCAGACCAAGTTTCGTAGAAACTAAACTGGGGTCTCCCTTAAATATTTTGAATTAAAATCAATTTCAAAGAGGTTTAAGTTGAGTAAAGAAATTTAATCTTTTTAATTCTCTTGCATGAGAGATTTTTGTATCTTGATAGATTATCGATGCTCGACAGAAATTCTGGATTCAAGATTCTTAAAATCAAGCAATTTACGATTGAATGGGTCTTTTGAGATTTAAGAATTTAGAAGAAGGGAGCCTCTTCTTTCTTTTTCTGGTGGCATATATTGCGCATCTTTTGATTTTAAGTGCATTCTACATATTTCTTAACTTGTGGCGCCCATTACGCATCTTTTAACTTCTGGTACACTTTGTGATTTCTCGATTATTGGCGTGCTTTATGCATCTTTTGAATCTATTTTGATTTTGAGAAGAGGTTGCACCTTCTTTAAATTCAATGTCGGGATTATATCTCAAGTACAAGAGAAGAAAACTCACTCTCTTATACAAAGAAGAATAATCCTCAAGGCGGACCCAGTCTTTTTGAGAAGAATATTGTCTTGACTATTAAAATTCATTGAAAAGATTTTAAGCATGCAAGAGACATCTATTATGATAGAAAATTGCTAGAAATTTTAGAAGATTTTCATTTCAAAGATCAACTTAAGTTTGACATTGATTTTAGTTCAATTGTTAAATTAATCCCACAAAAGAGATGGGAGGGAGGGGCATTCAAACATTTGTAGTCAGCTACAACTATCTCCTGCTTATTTTTTAAAGTAGAGGTCAATTTTCATTAAGAAGATAACTCAACTATCTTGAAATTTTGAACTCAATACACTTGAGAAATTGGAAGCTTTTCCTTAAAGAGAAATTATAAATCTAGGTGGCAAGACCCAGCAGTATAGAATTAAATTCATATGTTCTCCTTGGAGGGAGATACTATTGTGGAGTCTGCACTATCCTAGTGGCATCATTTCAATCAAAAGATTTATCACGATAAGACCCCATTAAAAATTAAATTTTGGCGGTATCACTATCTGATATAATCTTAGATTACTTTCCCCTCTCTTATTACTAGTGACCTAGTATTTAGGAGAGTGACAACCCTAGTGGTTTTTACACCTCCTCCTCTGTAGGTGACGTAGTGGGACACGTGTAGAAATGTGACCTAACATCTTCTGGTAGAGTGGACGGGACATAACCTTCAACTGGGGGCCTAGGGCCTAGTGCTGGTGTTTGTTCAGTTCTGGCTTGATTGATTCTCACCATGTAGTAGTCGAGAAGGTGTATTAAAGATCGTGCTCTCATTTCTACAACCTCCTTCCTTTGAGCAACAGGAGAAGGGTGAAAATGATTTCCACCAGGGAAGGGGTACGTAGGAGGAGCATCGAATTTTTTATTAGCCTTAGACTTGATGTACTTTAAGGCTTTCGCCTTAGCAGTCTTTCTGGCCTTAACAACCTTCTTTCTAACCTATGAAGGTAGTTTTTCCTTTTATTCTTGCTGACGACAAGGGTGCTAGAACTTGACCCAATCTCAGACTGAGATGGTAGCTCTTCTATCATTATTGACTTATGATTCTTATCCATCTGAGTAGAGGGTACAGTGGATAATGGAGCGACAGCGACCTCCATCTCGAGATGGGGGAGTCAACTCCTGACCCTAAAGTAATCTCAACTAAGGGGACATCCCTTCGTATTCTGGCAAAAAGATCAATCATTTCTTCTCCGTTGACTGATAACTTGAAGTCTTGGAATTGCAATTCAAACTCGATAAAATTACCAAAAGTGATTCCTTCTACTATTAAGTTTCTATCTATAGAGAAGATGAGTTTCCCAGCCATTTGAGTGTTCAATTTCTTGGAATTAAAAGAATGTGATTTGAATTAGTTAATCTTGAAATTAAATTTGAATTTTAAAGTTGATTAATTTTATTCAAAATTTTATAACTTAATTCGTCAAGTTTACATTCAAAATAGTGGTTCGTAGAATTGACAAGGAGAACTTAAGAGTTGAACTTGACTCTTTTGCAACACAATTGACTTGGGGCAAAATGTCAAAGCTTGAACTCGAATTTGAATTCAAAATTGAAGTTGAATTTAAGGTTGAAAATAAACTTGAATTCAATTTTGAGATTTAATTTCAACTTTCAGGTTAGAAATCAAATTTAAATTTAAGATTGCAATTATATTTGGACTCAAAGTTGAATTTGAAGTTATACTTGAGGCTCAAGTTAGATGGATATTTCTTCAAATTTTGTGACTCAACAGATTGAGTTTCACTCAATCATGTAGGTTAACAAAATTGATATGAAAAATCCAAGGATTGAACTCGACTCTTTTTGTTTCACCAATTGACTTGGGTCGAAATGTCAAAGCCTGAGTTTGATTTTTAAATTAAATTCAAAGTTAAATCAGGAGTTAAAATTGAATTTGAATTCAAGGTGGAAGTTGAATTTAGACTTACAGTTGAATTTAGCTCTGAGGTTGTAATTGAATTGATCTTCTTTAAACTTTGAAACTCCACACATTAATTTTTATTCAGATGTGCGGGTTTACAAATGTAACCTAAAGATCTTAAGAATTAGGCTTGACTCTTTTCATCCCACCAAGTGATTTGGAGTGAAATGTCAAAGCCTAATTTGACAAAAATTTTAAATTTGTGTTGCATACGTTCAACTACAATAGAATATTATAGAAGACACATGGCAATGACGATTAAAATTGATATAAAAATTTTTTGAAAGAGATTTAAGAAAAATCTGAAAATCTGGCAAAATCTCCTCAGCCTAAGATTAGGTCTCCAGCTCCTTGGTCTTCGAGGTCCCCTTGAATGAGGTAACCCATGATTGCTAACAAGAATCCTCTGGTCGGCACTCGACTAAGTAGGCTAAGGACACCGACGAACCCGGGATAATGAAAAACCATGGGATCTTGATTGGGGATGTCATACCCACTTAGTAGGTTAGTCTCTACCCTCACCTCCTGGGTATTCTCCTGATCGGGTGATCAGGAATATAAGCCCCAACTTTCTAATAAAATTGATCATTCAAATTAAATATCTCTTTCAATCAAATTTGAGCCCAACACTTAGAATAAGTTGGGATATTTTTGAAGTAATTCTGAATCTCAAGACACCTCCTACTCTTCTTCCTTTGACTCTAGAAATAAGTGTTCAACCTTGAACTAATCCCATTTGAAATGCTAGTCCCTACTGCCTTTCGAGGTGATATATCATTCATAATAAGTGTTTGATCTCAAACATTAAAAATTCCAAAAATTTCAAGTTTCCCAAAGAAAATTAAACTTTTTTCAAAATTCAAAATATATTTTTCAATCAAACAAGTGAAACGAATGAAAATGACCCTTCCTTATAAAGAAAAATAGTTCAATCGTATAGTATAAAAAACCTTCGTACGGGATGAAATAAATTTCGTACGTACGAACAAAAATGGCCAAAGATGAAACGGCTTTTCGTAAACTGTCCTTCCCGATGCGTCCTTTCGTATAGGCTTTTTGACTTTCTGATCGTACAGATGATCACGTGTTTGTCTGGGATGATCAAAACATTAAAGATCGTTCAGGTGACGTTAGGTTCATCCTTATCCGAATCGATAACTTGGATCATACAGGCGAATGATGTGTTCGTACGTACGATCATTAATAATAACTGACACTAATCAAAAATGCATCCACATTCATACAGATGAACCTGTACATATCATACGGTATGATGACATAATCATACAGTATAAATAGACTACGATAATTCAGTTTCGTCTCCTCAACTCTACAGATTATTATGCATATGCTACAAAATTTGTATTGTATGAAATAAATTTCATACAGTATAAAAATAGCAAAAACCCAACACAATGCAGAAAAACTCAAAAACTTTTCAAAGAGAAATATTTTTCATTTTTTACATAAAATACAAATAATAAAAAGGTAATGCGACAAATACACAATCAAAAATAAGAACATACAACTTATACTGCACAAGCTTGACATAAATAAATAATAAATCACACACAAAATAATGTTTGCAGAAATTTTAATTATGCATTTAGATCAATCACACCTAGCCTTATCCTTAAGATACTAAATGTGTCAAAAGCTAGTGGTTTAGTGAAAATATCTGTAAGTTGATCCTTTATAGCAATATGATGTAATTCAATTTCCACTTTTGGTACATGATCCCTTATAAAATGATACCTTATGTCAATATGCTTGGTTCTAGAATGTTGAATAGGATTCTTTGAAATGCATATGACACTTGTATTATCACAAAAGATTAGAATTATGCCAAAAGAAAATCCTAAGTCAATTAACTGTTATTTTAACCAAAGTACTTGTGCAACACAACTTCTTAAGATAATATATTCTGCTTCAGCTGTAGAAAGAGCTATTGAATTTTATTTCTTACTGGACCAAGATACTAAAGAGTTTCCAATGAATTAACAAGTTCCATATGTACTTTTTCGATCAACCCTACAGTATGTAAAATCTAAATCTGAATATCCAATTATTTTAAATGAAGAGCTATGCTTAGGATACCAAATTCCTAAATTTTGAGTTCCCAAAAGATATCTCAATATTCTTTTCACTGCTGTCAAATGTGATTCCTTTGGATCAGATTGTAAGCTAGCATATAAGCAAACACTAAATATAATATATGGTTTGCTAGCTATCAAGTAAAGTAATGATCCAATCATTCCTCTAAACTTCTTTTGATCACAGATTTTCCCTTAGGGTCCTTATTTAACTGTACTGAGGAACTCATGGGTGTAGTAACTAGTTTAGCTTTATCCATTTCATACTTTTTGAGGATGTCCTTAACATATTTAGACTGACTAAGAAAAGTTCCATTCTCATTTTGTTTTATGCTAAAACTAAGAAAATAACTCAAGTCTCCCATCAAACTAATCTCAAATTCACTAATCATTATTTTTAAAAATTTATCACATAGATTTTATCAGTTGATCCAAAAATGATATCATCCACATATTTTTGAATAATGAGTATTTGATTTTTTATTCTTTTCAAAAATAGAGTGGTGTCCACACTTCCCTTAACAAATGATCCTTTTAATAGAAAAGTGCTTAACCTCTCATACCACACCCTAGGTGCCTTTTTAGTACATATAATGCCTTTTTCAATTTAAAAATATAATTAGGGAATTTAGAATTCTTAAAACCTAGAGGTTGCTCAACATAAACATCCTCTTCTATCACCCCGTTCGAAAGGTACTTTAAATATCCATTTGATACAATTTAAAATCTTTAAAACAGGCAAAGGCTAACAAAACCCTAATTACTTCAAGTCTTGCTACAGAGGCAAATGTCTCCTCAAAATTAATCCCTTCTATTTGATTATACCCCTTAGCTACCAATCTAGCTTTATTTCTAATCACAACCCCTAAATCATTCATTTTATTTTTGAACACTCACTTAGTCCCAACTACACTTTGATTCTTTGGCCTTTCAAATAACTCCCAAATATCATTTCTTATAAATTGATTTAATTCTTCTTGCATGGCCAAAATTCAAAATTCATGCAAAAGTGCTTGATTTATATTAGTGGGTTCAATCATTGAAATAAAGACTGAATGATTGACTTTTTTTCTCAAATCATGCCTAGTTCTAACTCCTTCACTCGGGTATCCTAAAATCAACTCTTTAGGATGACTCTTGGGATAATTCCAATCTCTAGGCAATTTATCTTCTTCTTGAGTTTTAACCCGTTCTTCCACTTTTACATTTTCAAGTCCTTGGGTTGTTTCAACAACTTCATCTTCATCCAACCTTGACCATCCAGTATTATTAGATTCATCAAAAATAACTTGAGTGGTCTCCTCAACTACCAATGTCCTTCTATTAAAAACTCTATAGAATTTTCCAACACTTGAATACCCTAGAAAAATTACTTCATCAGATTTAGGATCAAATTTTCCTAAGGAGTTTTTCCATTATTATATATGTACACTTTACATCCAAAAATATGTAGGTGTGAGAGGTTAGGAATTCTTCCTTTAAGAAGTTCATAGGGTGTCTTGTTTAATTTTTATCTAATATTCACCCTATTCAACACATAACATGTGGTGCTAACTGCTTCAGCCCAAAAGTATTTTGAAAGTGAATATTCTGCCAGTATGGCTCTAGCAGTTTTAATTAATGTCCTGTTCTTTCTCCCAACTACTCCATTCTATTTAGGTGTCCTAGAAGCTTAGAAGTTATGATCTATCCCATGAGATTTGCAAAAATCATCAAATAATTCATTTTCAAATTCTCCCCCATGATCACTTTGGATAGTTACAATTTCAAAACCTAATTTTCTCTGAATCTAAGTGGCAAAATCTCTAAACTCCTCAAATGATTCACTCTTATGATATAAAAATCTAATCCATGTGAATCTTGAATATCATCCATAATTACATGCCCAAACCTTTTTCCTCCTAAGCTTAAGGTACTAACAGGTCCAAAAAGATCCATGTAAAGAATTTCTAAGGGCTTACTTATTCTAACTTCCTTGATTGAATTGAAAGAGGATTTGACTTATTTTCCTAGTTGACATGCATCACATAAGTGACCTTTTGTAAAGTCTAATTTGGGTACTCCTCTAACTAACTCTTTTTTGGTGATTTTTCTAAGATTTTCCATGCTAGAGTGACGAAGTCTTTATGCCATAACCATGACTCATCTGATATAGTTTTCAAACAAAAAGTAGTAGAAGATTTAATAGAATTCAAATCTAACATATAAACATTAGTTACTCTATCACCATTCAACACAATAATTCTCTGCGAATTAATAACACAGCTAGTAGGCAAGAATTTTATATGATAACCTTTATCACACAGCTGACTTATGCTCAACATATTATGTATTCACAAAATTTCTAGAATTTCCAATCATACATGTGCCTACCACTCTCTTGGTGGTATTATCTCCAAGTGTAATCTTACCTCCATTCCTGGCTTCCAGCGATATGAATTAATTTGCATCTCCAGTCATATGCTTTGAACAGCTGCTATCCAGGTACCAAATGCTCTCACGAGGTCTTATGTGAGAGCGTTCCTATAAAATTATCAAATCTTAGACTTGGGAACCCAAATAAGTTTAGGTTCTCCTCTTGGCAATTTTAAAATAGATGCGTGTGTGATATACTATATTTTATGCATCTTAGGTCTCCACACTAAATGTGTTCTATGATGAATAGTATAAGTGTGAGAAATTTGTCCAATCATACCACAAGAAAAACACTTTACTCCAGGGAAAGGATTCACAAATCTATGTGCACTATAAGATCTTTTAGATTTTGAATTAATCAACTTATGGTAGATTTTGTGAAAATTTTCAAGTTCATGTGGTTTCCTATTTTCCTCAAGTGCTTTCGATTTAACTTCAAGATATACATTTGCACTTTCCAAAATCAAATTATCAATCTTCAGATTATGCTCTCTACTATCTGATTCATCCATAAATGTTTTGAAATCATTTTCAAATTCAGTGTGTGATGATTTTAAAAGTTCATGCTGTTTATTTAAATCATCAAACTCATCCAATAATGACATGTGGTTGTTATCAATTAATGCATGGTCTTTCCTAAGTATTTCATACTCATTTTATAATTCTGTGTAATCCAAATTCAGTTTGACATGTAATTTCTTTAGTTTCTTATATGCAAAATGAATGCATTCAGAAACATCAAACAATTTATTGTAACATAAGTCACATACCTCCTCTTGATCAGAATGATCAAGATTGTTAGCCATCAAGCACAAATTTGTGACTTCCTCTTCAGGTGCTGTTTCTAAGAAATCTGAAGCTGAGTCTGCCCAAAAAAATCATTGAAGTCTCTTCTTTCCCTTCTATCCTTTGGTTTCTCCTCAGCTTTTTCCTTGCTAGGATTGGCTTTGAGATTAGGGCAGTTAGTCTTTATGTGTCCTGGCTTCCTAAACTCATAGCAAATAACATCATTATAATCCTTAATATTTTTATGGAACTTACCATTGTTCCACTGCTTCTGTCTTCTCTGCTTCCTCTTAGAAAACTTCTAAATTACTTTATCATCAAGGCAATGTCTTCCTTACCCTCAGCTAATGACTGCTCACTTCGAACCATCCACCTTCAATGTTATGTTCTTCTCCTTCTGCTTGTCACCTGCATCAATCTGTCTTTGAGTCACAGATTGCTCATAAGCAATTAGTGATCCAAGAAGATTATCAATAAAATAGATATTTAAATCTTTTGATCCTGTTATGGCAGTTTTCTTTGCATCATAAGCAGTAGGCAAATAATAAGTATTTTATTTACTTTTTCTGCATTCGTTAATTCCCTCCCTAAGGCATGCAATGAAGTGGGTATATGTGTAAATAGTGTATACATGTCAGAGATTGATTCATTTAGTTTCATGTAAAAAAGTTCATAATCATGCAAAAGAATGTTCAATCTAGTTTGCTTCACTTCATTTGTACCTTCATACGTAATACAAAGTTTATCTCAAATATCCTTTTCAGATTAACAAGTAGAAACACGCATATAGTCTTCAGATTTAAGAGCACAGAAAAAGTTATTCAACCATTTTGCATTTAATTATGCTAAGTCCCTTTCTTCTACAGTCCAATCAGTAAACGGTGTTTCAACTCTAATGCCATCTATAAGTCTAGTAGGTGCAGTATAACCATCCTGTACTAACATCAACATGCGATAGTCAAGACATTGCAGAAAAGTAGACATGCGGGTTTTCCAGAAATCAAATGGAATATTATCAAACAAAGGTGGTCTAGTGATCAAGTAACCTTCTAAAGTGTTTCAATTTCCAAAATTTTCCATGATCAAATTTCAAAAAGTAATTTAAACAGGAATTTTTGAAATAGGCTCTAATACCACTTGAAAGTGCGAATAGGTTGTTAGACATATTGATTATGTCCCTAGACTAACCAAGAGGGGGTGAATTGGTACTTTAAAAATTCTCTTGGAATTTTGGAAAATTATTAATTAAAAAACTTTATGGAAATCATACTGTATGATCTAATTCATACTGTACGAACAGTTAAGAACTTTATACTTTTTCAACTACAGAAAAATAAAGTACGTAAAAATAATAATGCATAAAATAAAAGAGACAGGAAAAGAGAACACCAGATCTATAGTTAAGCAAGCTTGGGTGAGGGATGGGTGACCACCAAGGAATTTTTGGGGTTTAGAGTATTGAATGTGAAAATTCTTAAATAAAAAAGTTTTTTGGTATGAGGTATAACCCCACTTAAGGAGAAAGGGTCAAAATTTTATGTGAAAACTTCATAGTTAATCTAGCTTAGTGAGCGATTGGTGACATCCTTGGATGTTTTGGATTAAGGGTTTTGAATGTGAAATTGCTTAAGAAAAAAGTTTTGGGTATGAAGTGTAATACCATTTATAGAAAAAGCATTTGAATTTTATGAGTAAACTTCATAGTTAAGAAAGCATGGGTTAGGAATTGCTGAGCCTTGAGATGTTTCAGAGTTTAAGGTTTTGCATGTGAAACGCCCTAAATAAAAAAGTTTTGAATATGAGGTGTACCCCCACTTAAGTTGAAAGGCTTAGAATTTTATGAGGAAATTTCATAGTTAAGCAAGGTGGGGTGAGGGATGATGACCTCTTAGGAATTTTTAGGGTTTAGGGTTTTTAATGTGGAACTCCATAAATTAAAAAAAATTTAGTTTGGGGTGTATCCCAACTTCAGGAGAAACGGTTGTAATTTTATGAGTAAACTTCATAGTTAAGCAAGCTAGGGTGATGGTTCAGTGACCTCCTTAAAAGTTTCATGGTTTAGGGTTTTATTGGGTAACTCCTTAAATAAAATAGTTTTGAGAATGGGGTGTAACGCCACTTAAGGAAAATGGTGTGGATTTTTATAAGGAAACATCATAGTAAACAAAACTTGAGTGAGGGATGTTTCACATTCTAGGAATTTTTTGGGATTAGGTTTTGAATGCTAAACTCCATAAATAAAAAAGTTTGAGTATGCGGTGTAACCCCACTTAAGGAATAAGGGTTAAAATTTTATGAGGAAACTTCATAGTTAAGCAAACTCAAGTGTGGAATTAGTAACAGTATGGAAAGTTTCAAGGTTTTATATTTTGAATGTAGAATACTTAAATAAAAAAAATTTTGAGTATTGGGTGTAACACCACTAAAGGGGAAAGGATGGAAGTTTTATGAGGAAACTTTATAATTAAGCAAGCTAGGGTGAGGGTTTTTGGACCACCTAGGAAGTTATGAGGTTTAGAATTTTGAATGTGAAACATCATAAATAAAAAACATTTTTTAGTATGAGGTGTAACACCACTTAAGGAGAAAAGGGTTAGTTTTTTATAAGAAAACTTTATAGTTAAGCAGGCTCGGGTGAGGGATGGGTAATGTCATTGGAAGTGTTGGGTTTTAGGGTTTTAAATGTGAAACTTATTAAATAAAAATTTTTTTTGGGTATGAGGTGTAACCCCACTAAGGATAAAGGGCTAGAATTTTATGAGGAAACTTCATAATTAAGAAAGGTAGGGTGAGGGAATGGTGACATCCGTAGATAATTTGGGGTTTAAGATTTTAAATGTGAAACTAATTTATAAAAAGTTTTAAGTATAAGGTGTAATATCAATTAAGGTGAAAGGGTTAGAATTTTGTGACTAAATTTCATAGTTTAGCAAGCTTGGGTGAGGGATTTCTGACCCTTGGTATGTTTCAAAGTATAAATTTTGAATGTTAGACGCCTTAAACAAAGAAAGGTTTTATTGTATGGTGTGAACCCCTATATAAGGAGAATGGGTTAGAATTTTATTAGGAAGCTTCATTATTAAGAAAGCTCGAGTGATAAATGAGCGACCACATGGGATATTATGGGGTATATAGTTTTGAATGTAAGACTCCTAAAGAATAAAGTTTGAGTGTGGCGTGTAACCACACTTGAATTAAAAGTCTTGGAATTTTTTGAGGAAACTTCTTAGTTAACCAAGCTTGGTTGAGGGATGGGTAACCTCCTAAGTAGTTTTAGGGTTTAGGATTTTAGATGTGAAACTCCATAAATAAAAGAAGTTTAGAGTATTGGGAGTAACCCCACTTTAGGAGAATGGGTTGGAATTTTATGAGGAAGCTTCATTATTAAGCAAGCAGGGATCGGTGACCTCCTGTAGTATTTGAATATGAAACTCCTTAAATAAAAAACTTTTTAGTATGGGGTGTAACCCACTTAAGAAGAAAGGGTTAGAATTTTATGAGGAACTTCATAATTAAGAAAACTTTGGGAAGGATGCATGACATCCTGGGAATTTTGGGAGATTGGATTTTCAATGTTAAACTCCTTAAATAAAAAAGTTTGAGTATAGGTGCAACTCCACTTAAGGAGTAAGAGTTGAATTTTATGTGGAAACTTTATAGTTAAGCAAGCTCATGTGTGGAATCAATGACCTCTTGAAAAATTTTATGATTTAGAATTTTCAATGTGAAATTCCTTATATAAAAAACTTTTTGTGTATATGGTGTAACCCCTCTTAAGAAAAAATGGTAGAAATTTTATGTGGATACTTTATATTTAAGCAAGCTTGGGTAAGGATGTGTAACCTTGTGGAAGTTTCAGTGTTAGGATTTTGAATGTAAAATAGCTTAAATCATAAGTTTTGAGTATGCAGTATAAACCCACATAAGGAGAAATTGTTAAAATTTTATGAAGAAACTTTATAGTTAAGCAAGCTTGTGTAAGGGATGGTAGACCCTAAGAATGTTTAAGGTTTTGCATGTGAAGCTCCTTAAATAAAAAAGCTTTTCATATGGGGTTTAACCCGTCATAAAGGGAAAGGGTTGGGTTTTTATGAGGAAACTTTATAGTTAAGCAAGTTGGGGTGATAAATGGGTGACTTCATGTGGAATTTTTGGGTATCGGGTTTTGAATGTGAAACTCCTTAAATTTGAAAGTTTAAAGTATGGAGTGTAACCCCATTAAAGTTGAAAGGCTTAAAATTTTATGTGGAAACTTTATAGTTAAGCAAGATTTGGTGAGGGATGAGTGACCTCCTGAAAAGATTTAAGGTTTAGGGTTTTGAATGTAAAACTCTTTAAATAAAAAAATTTTGAGTATGTTGGGTAAACCCACAAAAAATTATAGGGTTGGAATTTTATGAGGAAACTTCATAGTTAAGCAAGATAGGGTGAGGGATCAATACCCTCTTGAAAAGTTTCAAGCTTTATGGTTTGAATGTGTAACTCCTTAAATAAAAAGTTTTAAGAATAGGGTGAAACCCCACTTAAAGACAAAGGGTTGGAATTTTTTGAGAAAACTTCATAGTTAAGCAAGTGCGGTAGAGGGATGCATAATATTCTGAGAATTTGGGGGAATGGGTTTATAAGGTGAAACTCTTTAAATTAAGAAGTTGTGACTATAGGGTGTAAAACCACTTAAGATGTAAGTGTTAGAATTTAGTATGGTTACTTCTTTGTTAAGCAAGCTCGGCATTATATTAGAGACCTCTTGGACAAGTTTTGGGATTTAGGATTTTGAATGTTAAATTCCTTACGTAAAAATGTTTTTGAGTATGGTGTGTAACCCCACTTGAGGAAAGAATGGTTTGATATCTATGTTGAAACTTTTTTTTTCCATATAGTAAGAATAGTTTGTGATTTTTGTGTGGAAAATTCACTGTTAAGAAAACTTGGGAAAGGGATAGATGATCTCCTGGAAAGTTTTAGGGCTTAGAGTTTCAAGCGTGAAACACCTTTAAATAAAAAAAATTTTAGTATGGGGTGTAAACCTACTTAACGAGAAAGTGTTAGAATTTTATGAGGAAACTTCATAGTTAAGCAAGGTAGGTTGAGGCATTGGTGACTTCCAGGGATGTTTTAGGGTTTAGGATTTTGAATGTGAAACTGCATAAATAAAAAGTTTTGTGTTTGAGGTGTAACCCCTCATAAGGATAAAGAGACTGAAATTTATGAGGAAACTTCTTAGTTAAGCAAGCTTGGGTGAGGGATGGCCAACCCTCTGGATGTTTTGGGATTTAAGCTTTGAATGTAAAACTCCTTAAATAAAAAAAAATTAGTATGGGGTGTAACCCTATATAAGGAGAAAGGGTTACAATTTTATAAGGAAATTTCATAGTTAAGTAAGCTCAAGTGAGAAATAGGTGACCTCAGAGGAAGCTTCATGGCATAGTGTTTTGATTATGAAACATCTTGAATAGTTTTGACTATAGGGTGTATCCCCACTAAAGTTAAAAACCTTTGAATTTTATGAGGATACTTTAAAGTTATGCCAGTTTGGGTGAGAGTTTTGTGACCGACTAGGAAGATTCAAGCCTTAGAGTTTTGAATTTGAATTTCCTTAGAAAAAAGTACTAAGTAAGGGGTGTAAGGAGAAAGGATTATAATTTTATGAAGAAACTTCAAAGTTAAGCAAGCTAGGGTACTGGATTGGTGACCTCCAAAAAATTTTTGGGGTTTAGGATTTGAATGTGAAATGCCTTAAAATAAAACAGTTTTCAGTATGGGGGTATAACCCCACTTAAGGAGAAAGGGTTGGAATTTTATGAGAAAAATTCATAATTAAGTAAGCTTGGGTAAGGGATGCTGACATCCTAGAATTTTTGGGGTTTAAGATTTTCAATGTGATACTCTTTAAATGAAAAAAGTTTTGAGTATGGGGTGTAGCCCTATATAAGGGGACAGGGTTAGATTTTTGTGAGGAAACTTCAAATTTATGAAAGCTAGGGGGGTTTCAGTGACCTCCTAAGAAGTTTGTAGGGTTTCAAGTTTTAAATGTGAAACTTCATAAATAAAAATGTTTTTTAGTATGAGGTATAACCCCACTTAAGGACAAAAGGGTTAGAATTTTATAGGAAATTTTTTTAGTTAAGAAAGCTCAGGTCAATGATCGGTGACCTCCTCAAAAATTTCAGAGTTTAGGATTTTGAATGTGAAACATTTTAAATAAAACATTTTTGAGTATGAGGTGTAACCCACATAAGGAGAAAGGGTCAGAATTTTATGAGAATGACATAGTTCAATAAACTTAGGTGACGAATGTGTGACATCTTGTGAGTTTTGGGGATTTTGTTTTTTAATTAAACTTCTTAAATAACAATATTTAGAGTATGGGGTGTAACCCTACTTAAGTAGTAAGGGTTATCATATTTCTAGGAAAATTCATAGTTAAGCTAGCTCAGATGCAAAATTAGTACCTCCTGGGGAGTTTTGGGGTTTAGTATTTTAAATGTGAATCTCCTAACTTAAAAAGTTTTTGAGTATGGGGTGTAACCCCACCTACAAAAAATTAGGTATAAATTTTATATAGAAACTTCATGTTAAGTAAACTTGGGTAAGGGATGGGTCACCTCCAACGAAGTATTGGGATTTAGGATTTTGAATGTGAAACTACTTAAATAAAAAATTTTTAGAATGAGGTATAACTCCACCTAAGGTGAAAGTGTCAAAATTTATGATGAAACTTTATAGTTAAGTAAGCCTGGTTAAGGGATGGCAGACCCTCAGAATGTTTAAGGTTTTGAATTTATAGCTCCTTAAATTAAAAAGTTGTAACTCTAGATAAAGAGAAAGGGTTAGAATTTTATGAGGAAACATCATAATAAGCAAGCTAGGGTGATAAATGGTGACCTTATGTGAAATTTTGGGGTATATGGCTTTAAATGTAAAAAAAGAACTAAAATAAGAAAGTTTTGAGTAGGGGGTGTAACCCCACTTAAGTTGAAAGGCTTAGAATTTTATGAGGAAACTTCATAGTTTTAACAAGCTCGGGTGAGGGATGAGAACCTCCAAGAAGGTTTCAGGTTTAGAGTTTGAATGTAAAACTCTTTAAATAAAAAAGTTTTGAGTATGGGGTATAACCTCACTTAAAGACAAAGGGTTAGAATTTTATGAGACAGCATTATAGTTAAGAAAATTGGGTGAGGGATGCAGGTCATCTACAGAAGTTTTGGGGACTTGGTTTTGATGTGAAAACTATTTAAATAAAAAAGTTTTGTGTAAGGGTGTAACACCACTTATGGTGTAAGGGTTAGAATTTTATGAGAAACTTCATTATTGAGCATGCTCTGGTGTTGGATTAGTGAACTCTTGGGAAAGTTTTATGATTTAGGATTTTGAAAGTTTAACCTCCTTCTGTAAAGTAGTTTTGAGTATGGGGTGTTAACATCACTTAAGAATAATGGTTGAAATTTTATTTGGAATTTCATTGTTAAGCAAGCTTGGGTAAGGGATGTGTAAACTCCAAGAAAGCTTCAAGGTTTAGAGTTTGAATGTGGAACACCTATAAATAAAAAAGTTTTGAGTATGGGGTTGTAACCTAATTATGGAGAAAGGGTTAGAATTTTATGAGGAAAAATCATAGTTAAGCAAGCTAGGGTGAGGCTTTGATAACTTCCTGGGATGTTTTGGGGTTAGGAATATTGAATGTGAAGCTACTTAAATGAAAAGTTTTGAGTATGTGGTGTAATCCCACGTAAGGAGAAAGAGTTTGAATATACTGAGGAAACTTCATAGTTAAGCAAGCTTGGGTGAGGGATGGCTAACCCTCATATGTTTTGGGGTTTAAGATTTTGAATGTGAACCTCATTAAATAAAAAAAAATTTGAGTTTGGGGTGTAACCTTACATAAGAAGAAAGGGTAAGAATTTTATGAGAAAACTATATAATTAAGCCAGCTCATGTTAGAAATGGGTGCCTTCAGGTGAAGTTTTCATGGTATGGCATTTTAAATGTAAACCTTAAATAAGAAAGTTTTGAGATATGGGGTACAACCCCAACTTAAGTTCAAAGTCTTGGAATTTTATGAGAAAACTTTATAACTAAGAAAGCTCGGGGAGGGAGGATGACCGCCTGGAAAGTTTTAGGATTTTAAATATGAAACTCTTTAAAATTAAATAGTTCTAAGTGTGTGGTGTAACCCCACTTAATTTTAAAGGGTTGAAAGTTTATAAGGAAACTTTATAGCTTTGCTAGCTAAGTAAGGGATCGGTGACCCCTGAAAGGTTTCAGGGTTTAAGGTTTGAATGTGAAACTATTTAAATAAAAAAGTTTAAGTATGGGGTCTAACACTACTTATGGAGTAAAGTTAGAATTTTATGAGAAATATTTTTAGTTAACCAAGCTCTGGTGTTGGGTCAATGACCTCCTGAGAAGTTTTGGAATTTGGGATTTGAATGTTAAACTCTTATGTAAAAATGTTTTTTAGTATGGGGTGTAACCCCACTTAAGGAAAAAAGGGTTGGAATTTTTGTGTGGAAACATCAAGTTAAGCAACCTTGGGTGAGGAACTAGTGACATTCTTAGATGTTTTTAGGGTTTAGGTTTTGAATGTGAAACTGCTTAAATAAAAAGTTTGAGTATGAGGTGTAATACCCCATAAGGACAAAGGGCTAGAATTTTATGAGAAAACTTCATAACTAAGAAAGATTGGGTGAGGGATGGCTGGCTTGAGGGATGTTTCAAAGTATAAAGTTTTAAATGTTAAACACCTTAAATTAAAAAGTTTTGAGTATGGGGTGTAACCCTATATAAGGAGAAAGGGTTGAAATTTTATGAGGAAACTTTATTGTTTAAGCTAGCTCGGTGAAAATGATGACCTTATGGGAAGTTTCGGGGTATAGGGGTTTTGAATGTGAAACTCCTTAAATAAGAAAGATTTGAGTGTGGGGTGTAACAACACTAAGTGAAAGGCTTGGAATTTTATGAAGGAACTTCATAGCTAAGCAAGCTTGATTGAGGGATGGGTGACCTTCTTGGAAGTTCAGGGTTAGGTATTTGAATGTGAAACTCACATAAATATAAAGTTTTGAGTATGGAGTGAAACCCCACTTAAGGAGAAAGAGTTAGAATTTTATGAGGAAACTTCATAGTTAAGCAAGCTAGCGTGAGGGATCAGTGACCTTTTAAAAAGTTTTAGGAATTACGGTCTGAATGTGAAACTCCTTAAAAAAAATATTTTTAGTATGGGTGTAGCACCACTTAAGGAGAAAAGGTTAGAATTTTATAAGGAATACTTCATATTTAGGGCAAACTCGGGTGACGGATGCGGCGACATAGTGGAAATTTTTGGGATTGGGTTTTTAATGTTAAACTCCTTAAATAAAAAAAAAATTTAGTATGGGGTGTAATAATACTTAAGAAGTAAGGATTAATGTTTTTTAGGAAACTTCATAGTTAGGCAAGTCCAAGTGCGAAATCAATGACCTTCTACAAAGCTTTGGGGTTTAGTATTTTGAATGTGAAACTGCTTAAATAAAAAGTTTGTGAATGAGGTATAACTCCACTTAAAAAGAAAGTATTAGAATTTTATGAAGAAATGTCATAGTTAACCAAGCTTCGGTGAGGGATGGTAGACCCTCAAAATGTTTAAGATTTTGAATGTGAAACTCCTTAAATAAAGAAAATTTTAGAATGGGGTGTACATTACATAAAGAGAAAGGGTTGGATTTTTATACAAAAACTTCATAATTAAACAATCCTGGGGATAACGGGTGACCTCATGGGAAATTTTGGGGTATAGCATTTGAATGTGAAACTCCATAAATAAGTAAGTTTTGAGTAAGGGTGGTAACCCCACTTAAGTTGAAAGATTTGAAATTTCTTTATGAAACTTGTTAGTTAAGAAAGATCAAGATAGGAATGAGTGACCTCCTTAAATGATTTAGCATTTAGGGTTTTTAATGTGAAACTCCTTATAATAAAGTTTTGAGTATGTGGTGTGTAAACCCAACATAAATTAGATGGTAGGAATTTTATGAGGAAACTTTATAGTTAAGCAACCTAGGGTGAGGGATTGTGACCTCCTGAAAAGTTACATGGTTTAGGATTTAAATGTGAAACTCCTTAAATAATAAACTTTTTAGTAGGGGTGAAACCCCACTTAAAGACATAGGGTTGAAATTTTATGAGGAAACTTCTTAGCTAAGCAAGCTCGGGTGAGGGATGAATGACATCCTGGGAATTTTTGGCAATTGGGTTTTGAATGTGAAACTCCTTAAAAAAAAGTTTTGAGTATGGGGTGTAACAACACTTAAGTGTAAGGGTTAGAATTTATGAGGAATCTCATGTTAAGCAGGCACAAGTGTTGGATTAGTGACCTCTTGGATAAGTTTGAGGATTTAGGTTATTGAATGTTTAAAATTATTATATAAAATAAAATTGAGTATGGGGTGTAGCCCTACTTAACAAAAAATGGTTGGAATTTTATGTGAAAACTTCATAGTTAGGCAAGCGTGTGTAAGGGATGGGTGATCTCCTGAAGAGTTTTAGGGTTTGGAGTTTTGAATGTGAAACAGCATTAAATAAACAAGTTTTTAGTATGGGGTGTAACCCTACTTAAGGAGAAAGGGTTATAATTTTATGACGAAATGTCATAGTTAAGTAAGCTAGGGTGATGCATTGGTGACTTCCTAGGTAATTTCGAGGTTTAGGATTTTGAATGTGAAACTGCTTAGATAAAAAGTTTTTGTTATGAGGTAAAACTACACTTTAAGAGAAAGTGTTTAAATTTTATGAGGAAACTTGAAAGTTAACAAGCTTGGGCGACGTAGATAGATGATCCTCTTGATGTTTTGGGGGTTTAGGGTTTTGAATGTGAAACTCCTTTAAATATAAGATTTTTGATTATGGGGTGTAAGCCCACGTAAGGAGAAAGGGTTAGAATTTATGAGAAAACTTTAATAGTTAAGCAAGCTCAGATGAGGAATGGGTGACTTAGTGGAAGTTTTAGGGTCTATGGTTTTGAATGTGAAACTCCTTAAATAAGTATCGTTTTTGAGTATGGAGTGTAACCCAACTTAAGTTGAAAGGCTTGAAATTTTATGAAGAAACTTTATAATTACGCAAGCTCAGGTGAGGGATGTGTGACTAACTGGAAAGTTTCAAGGTTTAGGGTTTTGAATGTGAAATTTCCTAAATAAAAAAAGTTATGAGTATAGGGTGTAACCCCACTTAAGGAAAAGGATTGTAATTTTATGAGGAAACATCATAGTTAGGCAAGCTAGGTGAGGGATTGGTAACCTCCTAAAAATTTTTGGGGTTTAGGGTTTGAATGTGAAACTCCTTAAATAAAAATATTTTGAGTATGGGGTGTAACCCCACTTGAGTAGAAAGGATTAGAATTTTATGAATAAACTTCATTGTTAAGCAAGCTCGAGTGAGGGATGTGTGGCATTCTAGGAATTTTTGGGGATTTGGTTTTGAATATGAAACTCCTTAGATAAAAAAGGATTGAGGATGGGCTGTAACCCCACAAATGGAGTAAGGGTTTGAATTTTTTTGAGAAAATGTCATAGTTAAGTAAGCTCAGCTATGGAATTAGTGCCCTTCTAGGAAGTTTAGGGGTTTAGTATTTTGAATGTGAAATTCCTTAATAAAAAAGTTTTTGAGTATAGGGTCTAACTTCACTTAAGAAAAACAAAAGGTAAGAAGTTTATGTAAAAACTTCATAGTTAAGCAAGGTCGAGTAAGGAATGGGTGACCTCCTAGGAAGTTTTAAGATTTAGGGCTTTTAATATGAAACTACTTGAATAAAATAATTTTAGTATGACGTATAACCCAAGTGATGGAGAATGAATTAAAATTTTATGAGGAAACATTATAGTTAAGCAAGCTTAGGAGAGGGATGGTTCACCTTTGGATGTTTCAGGATTTAAGATTTTGAATGTGAAGCTTCTTCAATAAAAAAGTTTTGTGTATGTGGTTTAACCTTGCATAAGGAAAAGGGATAGGATTTTATAAGGAAACTTCATAGTTAAGCAAGCTCAGGTGATAAATGGGTGACCTCATGGGAAGTTTCAAGGTATAGAATTTTTAATGTGAAACTCTTTAAATAAGAAAGTTTTTTGTATGGGGTGTAACCCCACTTAACTTGAATGGCCTATAATTTTACGTGAAAAATCATAGTAAAGCAAGCTTATGTGATGGATGAGTAACCACCTATGAAGTTTCAGGGTTTAAGGTTTTGAATGTGAAACTTCTTAAAAAAAAAAGTTTTAAGCATGTGGTATAACCCCACTTAAGTTTAAAGGGTTAGAATTTTAGAAACTTAATAGTTATGTAAGCTAGGGCAAGATATCGGTGACCTCTTGAAATGTTTCTGAGTTTAGGGTTTGAATGTTAACTTCTTAAATAAAAAAGTTTTAAGTATGGTGTGTCACACTACTTAAGGAGTAAGGGTTAGAATTTTGTGAGAAAACTTCATATTTAAGAAAGCTCAGGTGTTGGATCAATGACTCCTAAGAAGTTTTTGGGTTTAGAATTTGAATGCTAAACTCCTAATGGAAAAAAAAATTTGAGTACGGGGTGTAGCCCCACTTGAGGAAAAAATTGTTGGAGTTTTATATGGAAACTTCATAGTTAAGCAAGCTCAGATAAGGGAAGGGTGACCTCCTGGGAAGTTTGGGGTTTAGAGTTTTGAATATGAAACTCCTTTAAATAAAAATATTTTGAGTATTTAGTGTAACCCTACTTAAGGAGAAATGGTCTTATAAGAAAACTTCATAGTTAAGCAACTATGGGGAAGGATTGGTGACATCTTGGGATATTTTAGGGTTTTGGATTTGGAATGTGAATCAGCTTTAATAAAAAGCTTTTAATATGAAGTGTAACCCCACATAAGGAGAAAGGGTTTGAATTCTTTTAAGAAACTTCTTAGTTAAGTAAGCTCAGGTAAGGAATGGGTGACCTCATGGAAGTTTTGGGGTATAGGGTTTTGAATGTTAAATTCCTCAAATAAAAGAGTTTTGAGTATCTGGTGTACCCCACTTTAAGAGAAAGGGTTGGAATTTTATGTGGAAACTTCATAGTTATGCAAGTTAGGTGAGGGATCTATGACCTCCTAAAAAGTTTTAGGGCTAAGGGTTTGAATGTGAAACTCCTTAGATAAAAAAAATTTGAGTATGAGGTGTAACCCCACTTAAGGTCAAATGTTAGAAATTTATTAGGAAACTTTAGAATTAAGCAAGCTCGAGTGAGGGATGCATGACATCCTGGGAATTTTTAGGGATTTCATTTTGAATGAGAAACTCCTTAAATAAAAAAAGTTTTTAAGTATGGGGTGTAACCCCATATATGGAGTAAGAGTTAGAATTCTGTGACGAAACTTCATATTTAAACAAGCTTAGGTGTGGAATTAGTTTCCACCTCAGATGTTTTGAGGTTAGTATTTTAATTGTTAAAACTCCTTAAATAAATAAGTTTTAAGTACAAGGTATAACACCACTTAAGGAAAAAATGGTAGGAATTTATGTGGACTTCATAGTAAAGCAAGCTCAGGTAAGGGATGGGTGACCTTCTGAGAAATTTTGTTTTTAGGGTTTTGAATGTGAAACTTCTTAAAAAAAAAGTTTTGTGTATGAGGTATTACCCCAATTAAGGAGAAAGATTAGAATTTATTATGAGGAAACTTCATAGTTAAGCAAGCTTAGGTGAGGGATGGCTGACCTTCGGGATGTTTTGGGGGTAAGTTTTTGAATGTTAGGCTCCTTAAATAAAAAAGTTTCAAGTATAAGGTGTAACCATACATAAGGAGAAAAAGTTAGAATTTTATGTGCAAACTTTATAGTTAAGTAAGCTTGGGTGATTAATGGCTGACCACATGAGAGTTAACATATAGAATTTTTGAATGTAAAACTCCTTAAATAAGAAATTTTTAAGTATTGGGTGTAACCACACTTAAGATGAAAGGCTTAGAATTTTATAAGGAAACTTCATAGGTAAGCAAACTCAGATTATGGATGGATGACCACCTGGAAGTTTTAGGTTTAAGGTTTTTATTATTTAAACTCCATAAATAAAAATATTTTAGTATGGCTTGTAACCCAACCTCAGGAGAAAGGCTGTAATTTTATGAGGAAATTTTCAGATAACCAAGCTCGGCTAAGGTTCAGTGACTTGCTTAAAAAGTTTATGGTTTAGGGTTTGAATGTTAAACTCCTTAAATAAAAAAAATTTTTAGTATGGGGTGAAACCCCTTTTAAAGAGTAAGGTTAGAATTTAATGAGAAAACTTCATAGTTAAGCAAGCTCGAGTGTGGAATCAGAGATCACATGGGAAGTTTCGAGGTTTAGTATTTTGAATTTGAAACTCCTTAAATAAAAAAGTTTTGCGTACGGGGTATAACCTTACTTAAGGAAAGAAGGGTAGGAATTTTATGTGGAAACTTTGTAGTTAAGTAAATTCAGGTGAGGGATGTGTAACATTTTTGGAATTTTTGGGGATTTGATTTTGAATGATAAATTCCTTAAAAAAATCTTGAGTTTGGGGTATAACCCCATATAAGGAGTAAGGGTTAAATTTTGTAAAGAAACTTCATAGTTAAACAAGCTTGAGTTTGTAATCAGCAACATCCTAGGAAGTTTTAGGATTTATGTATTTTGAATGTGAAACTCCTTGAATAAAAAGATTTTTTAGTACGAGTGTAACCCCACTTGAGAAAAAATGGTACGAAGTTTTTATGAAAACTTCATAGTTAAGCAATCTTGAGTAAGAATGGTGACCTTCTGGGAAGTTTACGGGTTTAGGATATTTATGTAAAACTACTTAAATATTAAGTTTTGAGTATGATGTACAACCCCACTTAAGAAAAAATGGTTAGAAATTTATGATAAAACTTCATATTTAAGCAAGAATTGGGACGAATGGCTGACCTTCATGATGCACAAGGTTTTGAATATGAAACTCTTTAAATAAAATATTTTTCCATATGGGCATAATCCTACATAAGGAGAAATGATTAAATTTGATGAGGAAACTGTATAGTTTAAGCAAGCTCATGTTAGGATTTAAATTTGAAACTCCTTAAATAAGAAAGTTTTGAGTATGGGTGTAACCCACTTAAATTGAAAGGCTTGGAATTTTTTGAGGAAACTTCATAATTACACAATCTAGGTGAGTGTTTGGTGATAAACTAGGAGTTTTAGGTCTTAGGGTTTTGATTGTGAAACTCCAAAATTAAAAAGTTTTAAGTATAGGGTGTACCCTACTTAAGAAGACAGGGTTAAAATTTTATGAGAAAACTTCATAGATATGTAAGCTAGGGTGAGGGTCAGTGACCTCCTAAAAAATTTTGGGGTTTACGGTTCAATGTGAAACTCTATAATGATTGACCTAATGGAAGTTTAAGGGAATTGAATTTTTTAATGTGAAGAAAGTTTGTGTATGGGGGGTAACCCCACATAATTTGAAAGCCTAAAATTTTATGAGGAAGCTTTATAGATATGTAAGCTCAGTGATTTGGGTGACTTCCTAGGAAGTTTTAAGGTTTAGGATTTTTAATGTAAGACTCTATAAATAAGAAATTTTTAGTATGGGTGTAACCCCACTTTAAGAAAGTGGTTCAAATTTTATGAGAAACTTCAAAGTTAAGAAAGCTTGGGTGAGGGATTGCTAACCCTCAGGATGTTTTAGGGTTTTAAGATTTTTAATGTGAAACTCCTTAAATAAAAAAATTTCAAGTATGGGGTAGCCCTACATAAGGAGAAAGAGTTAGAATTTTATAAAAAAACTTTATCATTCAGCAAGCATAAGTGAGGAATGGTGACCTCATCCAAGTTTTGAGGAATATAGTTTTGAATGTGAAACTCCATAAATATGAAAGTTTTGAGTATGGGGTTTTACCCCAATTAAGTTGAAAGGCCTCGAATTTTATACGAAAACTTCATAGTTAAGCAAGTTTTGGTGAGGGATGAGTGACCTTGTAAGAAGTTTCTAGGTTTATGGTTGTGAACGTTAAACTCATCAAATAAAAATGCTTTAATATGGGGTTTAACCCTACCTAAGGAAAAAATATTTAAAAAATTAGGAAACATCATAGTTAAGTAAGCTAAGGTGAGGGATCGATGACCTCCTCAAAAAAGCTTTAGGGTTTAGGGTTTGAAAGTAAAATACCTTAAATAAAAAAGTTTTAAATATAAGGTAATAAACCCACTTATGGAGTAAGGATAAGAAATTTATGAGGAAACTTCATAGTTAGGCAAGCTAGGCGGCTAGATCAGTGACCTATTGGGAAGTTTTTCCCATTTAGGATTTCAAATGTTAAACTTCTTAAATAAAAAAGTTTTGAGTATGGGGTGTAGCCCCAAAGGAGTAGTTAGAATTTTATGAGCAAACTTTAGAGTTAAGATAGCTCAGGTGAGATAGTGACCACCTGGCAATTTGGGGTTTAAAGTTTTGAATGTGAAAATTCTTAAATAAAAATGTTTTTGAGTTTTTTGATATAACCCCACTTAAGGAGAAAGGGTCAGAATTTTATGAGGAAACTTCAAAGTTAAGCTAGTTGGGCAAGGGATTGGTGACATCCTTTGATTCTTATTCATTAAGGGTTTAATGTGAAATTGCTTAAATAAAAAATTTGAGTATAAGGTGTAATACCATTTATGGAGAAAGGGTTAGAATTTTATGAGAAAACTTTATAGGTAAGCAAGCTTGGTTAGGGATCAGTAACCATTAGGATGTTTTGGAGTTTAAGGTTTTGAATGTGAAACACCTTAAATAATAATTTTTGAGTATAGGGTATAACCCCCCTTAATTTGAAAGACATGGAATTTTTATGAGGAAACTTCATCGTTAAGCAAGCTCATTTGAGGCATGAATGACCTTATGGATGTTTCAGGGTTTATGGTGGTTTTTAAATAAAACTCCATAAATAAAAGGTTTTGAAGTATGGGGTGTAACCTAACTCAAGAGAAAGGTTATAATTTTATGAGGTAACCTCCATAGTTAAGCAAACTAGGTGAGGGTTTAGAGACCTCCTTAAAAGTTTTAGGGTTTAGGGTTTTATTGGGAAACTTCTTAAATAAAAAAGTTTAAGTATGGGGTTTAATGACACTTAAGGAAAAAGTATGTAATTTTATGAGCAAACTTCATAGTAAACAAACTTGAGTTAGGGATGTGTGACATTCTAGGAATTTTTTGGGATAAGGTTTTGAATGCTTAACTTCATAAATAAAAAAGTTTTGAGTATGGGGTGTAACCTCACTTAAGGAGTAAGGGTTAGAATTTTATGAGGAAACTTCATAGTTAAGCAAGCTCAATGTGGAATTAGTGACCACATGGAAAGTTTCAAGGTTAGTATTTTGAATGTGAAATACTTAAATAAAAAAGTTTTTGAGTACGAGCTATAACCCTACATGAGGAAAAAAGGGTAAGTATTTTATGTGAAAACTTCATAATTAAGTAAACTCGAGTGAGGGATCTGTAAAATTTTGGAAATTTTTGGGGATTAATTTTTAAATGTTGAACTCCATAAATGATAGTGTCCCAGTTAATGAGTAAAGGTTAAAATTTTGTGAGGAAACTTCATAGTTAAGCAAGATAGGTGATGGAATCAACATTTAAAAAGGGTAGGATTTCTATGTGGAAGTTTCAGGGTATAGTATTTTGAATGTGAAACTCCTTAACTTAAAAGGTTATTAAGTAAGAGTGTAACCCTACTTAAGGAAAAAAGGGTAGGATTTTTATGTGAAACTTAATAGTTATGCAAGCTCGGGTATAGGATGGGTGATATCTTGGAAGTTTTGGGTTTAGGGTTTGAAAGTGAAATTGCTTTAAAAAAAAAAAAGTGGAATCATGGGGTGTACCCCACATAAATTGAAAGGCTAGGAATTTTAGAGGAAACTTCCTAGTTACACTAGCTCGGGTGAGGATAGGTGACATACTGGGAAGTTTCAGGCTTACGATTTTCATTGTGAAACTCCATAAATAAAATGGTTTTGAGTATGGGTGTATCTCCACTTGAGAGAAATATGTTAGAATTGTATGAAAAATTTTATAGATATCACCAATATTGGCATTGAGCCACCCAACTTTTCAGAAGCATTTGAAATAATGTTGAAATCCCTCCAATGAACCAAGGGACATTGAAAAAATTATTAAAATCTATCAAGTTCTTCTAAAGGTTTCTTCTAAAAAAATTAGAGCAACTCGCATAAATATAAGCCCATAATAGAAATATTAAAATAGACAAATTACAATGAAGAACTTGCTCAAATCGCTAAGAATGTTCACTAACATGTTATTTTTTTCAGTACAACCAAATTTACCATTAATATTACCATAGGAGGAGGAGAAACCCAATTTCTTTTGACAAGTGATAATTTTTGAAGCATCAATTATAGGTTCCAAAAAAGCCAATAAAGAATTTATTTTAATCCTATAAAGATTCCTTAAATGAAAATGGGTATTAATTTTTCCAAAGCCCCTAATGTTCCAAATTTAGAACTAATCAGACAATGGAGAACATAAGAAGCATTGGATCTAAGAATCCTCACCTCTAAATGATCAGCATGTTGATTTGTCTTCTTCTTTTTTTTCTTATTCTTTTTATTGGATACCAAAGAGAAATTGTCTTTCGAAACATGTATAGATTTAAATCAACTTCCTTTGAGAACATTTATCATAACATCAATCATCAATAGATGTGGATTTCGCCTTCCACCCAATTGAATCAAATTGATTGGATCAGCTCAATCTATCATTTTTCTTCCTCATCCTCAGGCCCTTAGCTACATTAGATTGAGCCAATACAACATCTTTTCTGGCACACACTAAGAATTAGATATAGGTGAATTAGAAATAGAAATAATAGGTGGTGTAAATTTGACACATTCATATAATCAGAAGAGAGATCAGGTTCACCCTCAACAACAACATTAGGACTTTTGAGTGATAGGAAGGATTGCCTCACTGACAGCATTAATTAACACCGAATCGTCTGACTTAAGTAGAACCAATTAATTAAATAGACAACTAGAGCTGAGTGATTTATTTATTAGATCTTGGTTGGTAAACAAATTTAGGGTTAGGATTCTGAGAATCTCTTAGGTGGGGGTGAAGTATTAAACATTCATTTGAGATGCCTAAGAGTTCTACAATGATCACAAAAGGAAGGAACTTCTTCAATCACCACATTTTGAACATATCCAAATTTTTTCAGGCAAAACCCAGGTAGTGTTATTTGGTTGGATATTGAATCCATTTAACTAAAACCCTTACAACAGAGGGTCTGGATTCATTAGCAGTAACAAAATCAGTTTGTAACGGTCTACGAAAAAGGGAACCGAGACCATGAAGAATTCTAGGGGAAAATAGAGGCCTTAAATCAGGGAATGAAATCCAAGCTGGAATAAATGGGATATTCCTTAGTGATTTCAAACATGGAGACCATTTTTATCAACTTTTTGTAGCAATTGTAGACAGTTAAATCTATGACCAAAATACGGTTATAATCTAAGTCATTTAAAAGTTTGATAAGAACATGTTGAGGGTATAATAAAGTGACAAGAAAGCACTAGATAGTTTTAGCTTGAAAAAGAAATTATGAATTAAATCTAGTTCAGTCGACAAGTAGTAACTTACCAACCTAGGAAAAATCAAATAGGGGAGCAAGAGCTTCAATCTCCTCCTCTGAAATCCCTAAGGTCATCAGCACGTAATGGGTAATTGCCTTAGATTTGAAAAGGAGTTGATAGAAGGTGATCTAGTTAGGGCATCTTTAAACTATCGGGTTTTCAATTTCCATTAAGAAAATCAGGATCAAGAAGTTTACTGCCATTAAGCAGAAAAAATGAGATCAAAGCCAAAAAAAAAAACCAAAAATGAGACCATATGAATGAACAAAATCAAGGAAAACTAACCAGCCATGAAAAGAAAGAGTTAGAGGATGCTTCCCTGAGCTCGCGGTGGAAGATCGTGTGAGAAAACCAAAAGAGAACAAAGATGCTTGGCGAAACCAGGGCGGCCGAGAAAAACCCTAGCAGAGTAGTTTTGCCTAGCACTGTATTTGGAAGAACCCCCACTTTTTATTTATTGATGAGCATAGTACATATAACTACTACAAATTATTATAATATATAGAAAATAGTAAATATATAATAAAAATTTAGCAATAATAAAATACAAAAAATAATATGTTTTCATACATAACATACTATAATATGTAATATTATTCTATATATAGTATGTTATATTATAGGGATAATAATATTGTACAATATCAAATATTATTGTGTATTAAGTATGTCTCAATATTAAAAAAATCTCATAATTTGGCCAAAAAATAATCATCTATTTGTAATATATCACACCCACTTTTTGAACAAAAATTACTTATTAATAGTACACCTCTCACCACCTAACACCTGAAGCCCCACTTATATAAAATGAAATTCCATCATTTCAAAATTTTATAACTATTTGTTATGAATTATATTTTTATATGCTTGACTACTTTATACCATAACATACTAAAATATATCATATCATTTATAAAATATAATATAATATAATATAATGACTTACCTTAATTTGTATAATGTATTTTATATATTATGATATAGTATGCTAATTATTTAATATTATAATACAATGTATTATCTCTTATCATAAAAATTTAAGGATAACTCCAAGGAGAAAAATCTCCCAATTTAAAAATAAAAAAAAAGAAATAATTTTTAAGATATGACAACACTTTTTTTATTAGAAAGGATATACTATAACACACATTTGGTGCTATGCTCTGAAGCCTCATATAAACTCATTCAAATTTTATAACCTTAGCCTTTAAAATTAGTATTGCATATTATCTTATATTATACAACATTAGGCATTACCTAAAGGCCAAAAAAAATTTAAAAATTTGATCAAACAAAATAAACAATAAAAAAAATTTACATACAACTCCACCTTTTTAAATAAAATTATCATACATTTTCACACCATTAGTTATACACTCTCGAGCCTAATTAGAATTTAGTCAAATTACATTTGTAAACCTCACATCAATATTTTTATAATTTATACTATTACAAACCCAACCCCCACAATATACGACAATAAATTAAATCTTATAAAAATATATCATTACATTTTAAAATATGTCACAATATATAATTATATATTATACTAATATAATATAATTGTGATCTTATATTACATCATTATAGTAATAAAATTCTATTACATTATAGCATGCCATAACAAATAATAATATGTTATACTATACTATGCTATAATATGCTATATTATATTACACTATAATATGGTACATTATCTCATATTTGAACATACTATATATACTCAACTAAACTTCATTATAATATAAAAATATATATCATAATATGCAATAGCATACAATAACATACTATAATATGTTCTATTATGATATGCAATAGTATATT